>JBBDGT010000188.1:0-82967 GCA_037306005.1 Rhinophrynus dorsalis | reverse complement strand
TAACAGAAAAACCGAAAGAAGGAAGAAAAACCAGAGAAGCGTAAGAAGACGAACCAAAAGAGAAAGAGGAAAGACATACCAGGGGCCATGGAGCCAACAAAAAGAATAATCTCAAAGGACAGAGAAAACCAAGAAAAATCCAGAGTAAGAGCAAGAAAAACCCACAGAAAACAGAGGATGAGAAGCAAAACGGCCAGCAGCAGACAGCACCAAACCCCGTAGTACCCAAGCGAAATGAAGGGGGGGCACCAGAACCGCCGAAAGATAGACAAAGAAAGAGGAAAGCCCCCGCTGAGAGGACAAAGAAATGGCAGAGAAAATGAGAAACTAAAAGAGGGGTAGTGCGGGAAAAAGTGCATCAAAAGAAATAACACCAAAACAGAAAAGAGGGGGGAGCAGACACACAGGAGAATACTAAGAGTAGCAAGTGAAGGGAGAAAACCACCAGAGACACAGGAGGCCTGACTCACGTAGCCGGCAGACTCATGGAGGAGGAAACCACCTGTGGCGTACCCTATCCCCCGAAGGGAGCAGCGGAATCAACCCAGACAAGGCCCATGGAAGGCCACACTGCTGGTCTTCCATAACACTGCCGTCGACAAGGAATCCCCCAAAGTCTGCCCACAGGGGAGAGCAGCTGCAGGCCACAGGCCATGCGGAAAACATGGCACCCAAGCTGACCGCCACACCACGGGACCGATGGGAGGATGGCCCAGAAGGACTGCCAAGGACCCCTACCAAAGAAGGATTCAATCAGGTCTTCTGGATCCAGAGCCAGTCAGGAACCGCAAAGGGAGGGAAATCCAGAAGCACCGCAGGAGACTGTCAGACAGATCGCAGCACGGACCAGCTGGCAGGCACACCAGCAGCCAATCACGTAGATCCCCACGGACAGCAAGATCAACAACCTGGAACCAAACACGCTTCCTCTGTCCTTTCTTCTTTCACATAACAGCCCACTTCCTGTCTCTAGCACCTTTAAACCCTTTCCCTCTTGCTCCTCCCTAACACACCCACTTCCTCTATGCATCAGTTATAGATATACAGCTTTGTGCCCATTGAATACTAAAGGGCTTGGAATAAACAAGGTTTCCGACCAATGTTGATGCTGGGTATGGTGTAACAAATTGCCTGATATCAAAATATTGTAAACCTGATCAACACCTGATTGGTTGCTGGGATCAACTGTAAAGAGAACCATGCTGGGGTGAGAACCAGTGACTGCTATAACACTAGGAGGCAAGTTATAGCCTCCGAAAAATGTGAGTACATGTCTTGAAGATTGGCGTTGGTGAAGGATTATATTGAAGCAAACATACTGCACTTAGAGAGATCCTCTGCGCCGCTTTTTTGTTTTCTTTTTTGTCTGTTGCTGATATCGAATGTGGGAGTCCCTACCCAGGGAAGAGTGCAGCATGGATCCATTATAATTGTATTTTAAAGTGCTTGAGGACCTCTACATTGAATCTGCCTGTGGTTTGGACTATGTTTTTTTTGCATACATAATTTTTATTACTATATGTATATACTAATGTAAAAGCCCATGTACACTGACCAAGGTCCGGTTGATGTTAACTCTTTGAGTGCCAGATGGGTACGCAACGCATTGGCCAGTCCTGCTCTGCGTCCTGCCACCGACGCAGTCATGCACTGTAGAGACTGCTCGAAAGCACAGAATGCTCCCAGTACAGAACTCCCAGCATTCTTTGCTCACAGCATTCCTACACCTCCCAGCATTCTGTGCTCCCAGCATTCCATGCTCCCAACATTCCGTGCTCCCAACATTCTGTGCTCCTAGCATTCTGTGCATTCAGGCAGTCTCTACTGTGCATGACAGCTTCGAATAAACATCCTAGTGAATTATTATATAGGATATAATTATTTTTTATTTTTTTTTTTATTTTTTCTTTAATTTGTTTGCCATTTTGTTAATTAATTTATTGTTTTACTAGTAATTTCAATTTTAGGGTTGAGTGCATTATTTAAAAGAAACTGTTCATTATCGTGGTTTCTTTCTTTTTTTATGAGATAGTAACATAGTTGATGAGACTGAAAAAAGACATGCGTCCATCAAGTCCAGCCCATGCCATAATCACCCCTATTGATCCAGAGGAAAGCAAAAAAGATGACTCTTATCCTTAACCGTTTGAGTGTCAGGGGGTGTGGCTGTCCAGTCTGTTGCTGGAGAGGGTTAAACTGGCAGAGGGCTTGTCTCCAAAGAAGTGTTCATTGTCGTTGTTTTATTTATTAATCTCATACAGAAAAATAAGAACAATTTTGTTCTGTTATAGTACTGTTTAAAGGGATAGTAATGTTTCATAATAAAAGCAGCTCCAATTAATCTTCATAGTATTTGAGCCATAGAGAGTGTTATTTCAATACTGTTAGAGTTGTAGTTCAAGAGTAATTGAATGACAAAGTATCCCCCTCCCGCCCCTTTTACCTAGTGTAACACTGCTCCCCTCAGATGTGGAATCTGCTCTTGAGACCAGACAGCTCACAGCAAGGGACAATCTTCTTACTGTGAGAACAATGAAAACCCTACCCCCTTTGACAGGTTTTTCCCTTATGCTAATTGAAAATTGTCCCTCTCTGCGATCCATCTGGACACCACCTTTCTGAGGAGAGCAGTGTTACATCAGTAAAAGGGGCGGGAGGGAGATACTTTATCATTCAATTACTCTTGAACTACAACTCTGACAGTATTGAAATAACACTCTCCATGGATCAAATACTATGAAGATTAATTGGAGCTGCTTTTATTTTCAAACATTACTATCACTTAAAAAAAGTCATTATCTACACTAATGCATAACTAGGGCTAGGTCTGTCATAATCTTAACCCTTTGAATACCAGAAGGGTACGCAATGCATTGTGAAGCAATGCTTTGCGTACCCCTCTGGCACTCAAAGGGTTAAACTTCATGCCCATGAAAACCCTAATCTGGCACTGGCCAAGTGGAAGTGTAATACTGAAATCCGAATTACATTGTGATCCCAAATCCCATCAATACTAAGGATCCGCGTGTTAGAACCTGCAGTCTGTGCTTGGAATAATATGTGTGTTCATGACAGGGATGTTTATTTGTTCATGTTGATGTAAATTATACCTGAGCAAGAAACTGACAGTATGTATTTGTCAAAGTCTCCCAGAGGCACCAAGATAATAAATAACAGTGTTTTCAATAGCAAGAAATGTCATTGATAAATACATTGAGGATATATTGAACTTGATCTAGGTGGGCAATGTGTGTCTCCCCAGCTGCTGCCAATCTACAGCTCTCATCATACACGCACACACATATACACACACACATGCACATACACATACACACATGCACACACACACATATACATATACAGGCACCCCCATACACACACATTTATGAACAAACACACATACACACACATACACACATAAACATACTGACACACACATACACACACACACACACACACATAAACATACCAACACACACACATACACACACAAACACACACATCAAACCTCTTCCCACTAACACATACACACAAGCACACATACAAACACACATACAGACACACACACATGTAAACACATACACATAAACACACACAAATACACACACATATAAACACACACACATACACATACAGACACCCACACACACACACGCGCACACATATAAACACACACACACATACACACACACACACACAGACACCCACACACACACATATCCACACACACCCACACACATATAAACACACACACACATACCCACACACACACACACACACACACACACACTTACCCACACACACACACACACACACACACACATACACACACACAGACACCCACACACACACACACACACATACCCACACACAGACACACACACATATACCCACACACACATACCCCCCCACACACACATACAGACACCACACACACACACACACACACACACATACACACACCCACACACACACACATACACACACATATAAACACATACACATAAACACACACACAGACACCCACACACACATATAAACACAC
The DNA here is from genome assembly GCA_037306005.1 of Rhinophrynus dorsalis. Taxonomy (NCBI): domain Eukaryota; kingdom Metazoa; phylum Chordata; class Amphibia; order Anura; family Rhinophrynidae; genus Rhinophrynus; species Rhinophrynus dorsalis. Next base: position 78,922 of record JBBDGT010000188.1, on the reverse strand, counting down.
ACACACATATACACACACACTGTAAGGGATGTTTTTTTTGGTGATCTCCTCACAGTCAGTTGGGGGTTAATGCTCTTCATTTGTGGGTAGCAGCGGCAGAGGGGCAGGCACTGCCAGCTTACGTGGTGTTTATGAGAGACAGGCAGTATCATCTCCAATATGTAGTGTTATATAACCAAACACATACGCATGCGCAGTGTTAGACATCCCTTGCATATCCATAAGGGTGTAGTCTGTATTTTACCCTGTAATCAACACAATACTTTTAGAGCCATTGGAGACTAGGGAAGAGTGTACCTGGTCTCAAGTCTGAGAGGTAGAGATTGTACCTCATCCAAACCTGTGTGTTGCTGTTTAGAGCCATTTGGGACGTCAGGTCTGTCTGGCTGTTCACCTGTGTAACGATACTACGGAGTTTCGTGTGGACGGCTCTCCCACACTGATGTTCAGCTCCAGTAGATAGATAAGTACCTTTAAGTACCTTTTCTTCTTTTTATTCGCCAGTTTCGTATGTCTCTCATACTGATGTTAAACTCTGGCAGAAGTGTTAAGTTCTCTTTTTATACACGCCAGAGCCGTATGTCTCTCATACTGATGTTAACTCTGGAAGGAGCTCTGATTTATTTTATCACATCACCTGTTTAATCATTGCATGTTCAATAAACTGTAGTTTATAGTTTTCACTGCAGTGTGTCTTTATCTTTATTCTGAAATTCCAGACCTCTATTGTAACACACACATACACACATACGCATACACACACACACACACACACACACACATATAAACACATACACACACGCATATACACAATACTGTTAGGCACAGCAATAATTCACTCTATGAAAGAGACTGAGTCATAGACCCTCCTTAGTTAGCGATGTGGACAGCACCGCCAGGGAGGAGATGCACTAAGGGGTGGGGATATGTATATCGATATCATGCACTAAGGTGTCTTCACCCTCATATCCCTGTGACTCCACCACCAATCTGGCTCAATCTGCCAACATTGCCATGAATCCACCATGCCTTCAACAGGTTTACCATTCTGTTCTACAGTGGCTCATTTGCACATGAAATGTCAGGTTAATTGGCCAGTGTCTTATTCATGTGGGTGTGTTTATATGTTAATGTGGCACATCTCCACATGCACTGAGCTCCGATAGCAGTCCACAGTCCCAACATCACCAACTTGAGATTGGCTATGTTGATATCTTCCTGTTGCTCTCTATGGAGCATTGCACACCCCTGTGGCTCTGAAAAGTTTCCAACATTAATGGACATTTCCACCATTAACGTATTATTTAGAGAATGTCAAAAAAGATATGATTTGTTATAGTTTATGTGCTAATCCCTGAATCATAAATTGAAGCTGGCTATATCTGTTAATGTTGTAACCTCTTCAGTGCCACAGGGATGTGCAATGAACACGGCTTCGGCACTGAATGGGTTAAGGGAACAATGCTGTTTGTGGTGCAGATACTCCCCAATCCTCCCAGTGGGCAAGTGGCATAGCAGAAAGGATGCGCTTAGACTTCAGGGTTGTGATGTGTTATGGAAGGCATCCTTTCTACATCACCAGCAGTTCGACAACCCTGCATTCTAATTAGTATATTCCCCCCTCCCCTTGCATATGTAATTCTTAGTGCATATGATATAGAAACATAGAATCTGAAGGCAGGTAAGAACCATTCGGCCCATCTAGTCTGCCCATTTTCCTACTGTAAAAACCTCAAACCTTATTTGGTCCTTGGTCTATTTTATGCTAAGGGCAGCCTTATGCCTATACCATACATGTGTAAATTCTGTCACTGTATTAACTACTACCACTTCTGCTGTTAGGCTATTCCACTTGTCTACTACTATTTCAGTAAAGTAAAACTTTCTTGCATTACGACTAAACCTGTGTCCCTCTAGTTTTAGACTATGGCCTCTTGTCCTAACATTTTTACTCCTATGAAATATACTTCATCCTGCACTTTGCTGAATCCCTTCATGTATGTGAATGTGTCTATCATATCCCCTCTCTCTTCTCTCCTCCAAGCTATACATGTTCAGATCCTTTAGTCTATCCTGATATTTATTTTCCTGTAAACCAGTCACCATTTTAGTAGCCCTTCTCTGAATTTTCTCTAGAGTATCTATATCCTTCTGGAGATGGGGTCTCCAGTACTGTACACAATGCTCTAGGTGAGGTCTAACTAGAGATCTGTAGAGTGGCATGACCACTTCATCTTTTCTGCTACTAATGCCCCCTAGCAATACAACCCAGTACCCTGCTTGCATTCTCCACCACTTTATTACATTGCCTGCCTACCTTTAAGTCATTAGAGATAATTACAACCAAATCCTTTTCCTCTATTGTCTATGACAGCACAGTGCCATTAATATTATATTTTTCCTTTAGATTTTTATGTCCCAAGTGCATTATTTTACATTTATCAACATTAAACTGCAGCTGCCACACTCTTGTCCATTCTTCTAATTTACCTAAATCATTTGGCTTATTCCCCCTGGAATGTCTACCCTATTGCAGATCTTTGTATCATCTGCAAAAAGGCATACCTTTCCTTGAAGACCTTTTGCAATGTCACTAATAAAAATATTAAAAAGATCCCCAAGGTACCCCACTAGTAACACTTCTTTCGGCTGAATATTCTCCATTGGCTACCACCCTTTGTCTCCTGTCACTCAGCCATTGCCTTATCCATTTAACTATTTTTGCATCCAGACCCAAACACTGCAGTTTATTAATGTGTCTTCTATGAGGGACAGTGTCAAATGCTTTACTGAAATCTAGATAAGCTATATCTACTGCTCCCCCTTGGTCTATTATTTTAGTTACCCAGTCAAAAAAATCTATGAGGTTAGTTTGACAAGATCTCCATGCTGTAAACCCATGCTGTTTGGTATCTTGCAAGACATTCAAATTCAGATATTCAACAATTCTTTCCTTTAACATAGTCTCCATTAAGTTCCCCACTACTGATGTAAGACTTATTGGTCTGTAGTTTCCAGACTCTTATCTGCTACCATTTTTGTGAAGCGGTACTACATTTGCTACCTTCAAATCTTCTGGAACTACTCCTATCAATAGTGACTGATTGAATAATTCTGTTAAAGGTTTTGCCAGAACACACTTAAATTCTTTTAATAATTTAGGGTGTATCCCATCTGGTTCCATTGATTTATCTGTTTTACCTTAGAAAGTTGAAGTAGAACTTCTTCGTCTGGAAACATGCAGGTTTCCCATGCCTAACCAAGGCAATGTGCTCACCACACATCACCAGGCACATCACCATGGCATCGCAATTACTGCATCCCCACCCTTGTGGCCAGAATAGAGAAATGAGGTCTACTTTAAAAAATCAGCTGTATTAACGTTTTATCACAAAATATACCAGCAACGAGAGACCCCTTGTTTTACTCCATAATAAAATATCTGTAACAAACAGTAAAAAAGGATGACTGATCTTTAATCAAGATAAAGAAAATGATGTACTGGTAAGAGCTGATACAAACCAACTGCACCACTAGGAACATATATAAATTCCCCAAATTTCCATTCATTTAAAGAAGTATTTTTTAAGTAAAACATAAATGTTGTGGGCTTTCCTAAATGAATAAAACTTATTCAAAAGTTTTAATAGATCAAACTGTCAGGTAGTGTGTTACACTACCTGAAATTTCAAACCGACAGGAAGTGACCCAGCAGATACTCTCACATTCTATAGAATGCAGCAGAATAGCTGTATGAAATATGGCAACTAGAGGGCAATGTTAATGTAAAAAACCCAACAGGTTAAACAATAATAACTCTGGGAAGTCATATCTCCCAGCTGTGGGGGTAACATAGTTTTACACAGAAGGAAACATTCTACAATATATGGAGTTTTTCATTATACATTTACTACTCCTTTACATAAGAGGTTTAACCCCTTGAAAAAAGAGAGATCTTGACTGCATTGATTTGCAGTGCTTTGGAGAATGGTATAATTCAAGGGGTTAAGTACTCTATTTAACCCTTTGTGTGCCAGAGGGGTACGCAACGCATTGCTTCGCAATGACCTTGCCTACTGCTCTGGCATTCAAAAGGTTAAAACAGTGTTAATATGAATTTGTCCCTGTGGTGCATCTGGTTTTCTCAGAATTACTCTAGTCCCTCTTTGTGCATTGACTTCAATAATTCAGACAGTCTGGAATGAGACTAAATCAAGTGCAGCAATTTTCCAAGAAGGCTGATAGGAAGGAAGCTATCTTCTTTATGCAAAATAAGACGGGGACCTTAATTCCCAAACAGCTCATAAAAAGACACTGTTCTTGATGTCAAAATATAATTTATTATTAATGTCTGCCAACATTTTTAATTTATCCCCTAATTTTTTTTCTGCATTCATTTCTCAGTACGAAATGATGTGTTCCACTAATTAAACTTACTTAGAATGCTATCATAATTAGATTAAACTATCAGGTAGTGTGTAACACTACCTGAAATTTCAAACTGACAGGAAGTGACCCAGCAGATACTCTCACATTCTATAGAGCAGTGTGGTCAGTGGTTCACCTCTCCCATTGAATGCAGCAAAATAGCTGTATGAAATATGGCAACTAGAGGGCAATGTTAATGTAAAAAACCCAACAGGTTAAACAATAATAACTCTGGGAAGTCATATCTCCCAGCTGTGGGGGTAACATAGTTTTACTCAGAAGGAAAAATTCTACAATATATGGTGTTTTTAATTATACATTTACGACTCCTTTACATAAGAGGTTTAACCCCTTGAAAAAAAGAGAGATCTTGACTGCATTGATTTGCAGTGCTTTGGAAAACGGTATAAATCAAGGGGTTAAGTACACTATTTAGCCCTTTGTGTGCCAGAGGGGTACGCAACGCATTGCTTTGCAATGGCGTTGCCTACCCCTCTGGCATTCAAAAGGTTAAAAGAGTGTTAATATGAATTTGTCTCTGTGGCACATCTGGTTTTCTCAGAATTACTCTAGTCCCTCTTTCTGCATTGACTTCAATAATTCAGACAGTCTGGAATGAGACTAAATCAAGTGCAGCAATTTTCCAAGAAGACTGATAGGAAGGAAGCTATCTTCTTTATGCAAAATGAGACAGGGACCTTAATTCCCAAACAGCTCATAAAAAGACACTGTTCTTGATGTCAAAATATAATTTATTATTAATGTCTGCCAAAATTTTTCATTTGTCCTCTAATATTTTTTTTCTGCATTCATTTCTCAGTACGAAATGATGTGTTCCACTAATTAAATTTACTTAGAATGCTATCATAATTAGATCAAACTGTAACACTACCTGAAATTTCAAACTGACAGGAAGTGACCCAGCAGATACTCTCACATTCTATAGAGCAGTGTGGTCAGTGGTTCACCTCTCCCATTGAATGCAGCAGAATAGCTGTATGAAATATGACAACTAGAGGGCAATGTTAATGTAAAAAACCCAACAGGTTAAACAATAATAACTCTGGGAAGTCATGTCTCCCAGCTGTGGGGGTAACATAATTTTACTCAGAAGGAAAAATTCTACAATATATGGTGTTTTTAATTATACATTTACTACTCCTTTACATAAGAGGTTTAACCCCTTGAAAAAAAGAGAGATCTTGACTGCATTGATTTGCAATGCTTTGGAAAACGGTATAAATCAAGGGGTTAAGTACACTATTTAGCCCTTTGTGTGCCAGAGGGGTACGCAACGCATTGCTTTGCAATGGCGTTGCCTACCCCTCTGGCATTCAAAAGGTTAAAAGAGTGTTAATATGAATTTGTCCCTGTGGTGCATCTGGTTTTCTCAGAATTACTCTAGTCCCTCTTTGTGCATTGACTTCAATAATTCAGACAGTCTGGAATGAGACTAAATCAAGTGCAGCAATTTTCCAAGAAGACTGATAGGAAGGAAGCTATCTTCTTTATGCAAAATGAGACGGGGACCTTAATTCCCAAACAGCTCATAAAAAGACACTGTTCTTGATGTCAAAATATAATTTATTATTAATGTCTGCCAAAATTTTTCATTTGTCCTCTAATATTTTTTTTCTGCATTCATTTCTCAGTACGAAATGATGTGTTCCACTAATTAAATTTACTTAGAATGCTATCATAATTAGATCAAACTGTAACACTACCTGAAATTTCAAACTGACAGGAAGTGACCCAGCAGATACTCTCACATTCTATAGAGCAGTGTGGTCAGTGGTTCACCTCTCCCATTGAATGCAGCAGAATAGCTGTATGAAATATGACAACTAGAGGGCAATGTTAATGTAAAAAACCCAACAGGTTAAACAATAATAACTCTGGGAAGTCATATCTCCCAGCTGTGGGGGTAACATAGATTTACTCAGAAGGAAAAAATCAACAATATATGGGGTTTTTCATTATACATTTACTACTCCTTTACATAAGAGGTTTAACCCCTTGAAAAAAGAGAGATCTTGACTGCATTGATTTGCAATGCTTTGGAGACCGGTATAATTCAAGGGGTTAAGTACACTATTTAGCCCTTTGTGTGCCAGAGGGGTACACAACGCATTGCTTCGCAATGGCGTTGCCTACCCTTCTGGCATTCAAATGTTAAAACAGTGTTAATATGAATTTGTCCCTGTGGTGCATCTGGTTTTCTCAGAATTACTCTAGTCCCTCTTTGTGCATTGACTTCAATAATTCAGACAGTCTGGAATGAGACTAAATCAAGTGCAGCAATTTTCCAAGAAGACTGATAGGAAGGAAGCTATCTTCTTTATGCAAAATAAGACAGGGACCTTAATTCCCAAACAGCTCATAAAAAGACACTGTTCTTGATGTCAAAATATAATTTATTATTAATGTCTGCCAAAATTTTTAATTTGTCCTCTAATTTTTTTTTCTGCATTCATTTCTCAGCACGAAATGATGTGTTCCACTAATTAAATTTACTTTGAATGCTTTCATAATTACAGGAAAGTTACAAACCAACTATCTAATTATCTGATTTATTGAAGCAATAAAAACGCAGCTGGAAAAGATAACTTACTTCACTGTGAGTTTCCAGTCGTGTTATCTTTACTTCTAAAGAAATGCGTTGGCCAATAAGGCGCCCTGTCCACCCTACAGTAGAATCATGAAATGTTGACGATGAACAAAATACTTTTTTGTGGTAGAAGCTCACTATCCCAGATTTAATTTAGTTAATTTCAAAGATAAAAGACCAGTTGTTGGATTTTTACAATTATTCATGTGATAACTCCAGATTATCAGCATAGAATTCTCCTGACGAAGTGACATTTACCTGAAACATCACGAAACGCGTAGAGCCTTCCAGAGCTTTCATATCCCTATTTTGGGACATATATATTGTGACCAGATGGAATAATTTAGAACTATAACATTTGAAATATTGATCACTGTTTTGTACATTGTGTGACATTTGGTAAATCTGGGGAACCAGATTGCAGAGTGGGCTGTTAAGTCCAGCACTCTGGTTTGTTTAAAGAATACTCCATGTGCTAAGGAATGTGAATTGACTCCTGCAGTGCTTCATGGACCAGTCAGGGGAGGTTATTATGGACCAGTTAAAATGTCCCTTTTTTAAGCACTAATTTGTATTCTTATCTTGATAAGAGTGTCCGGAAGTGTATATAAGCAGTGTGTTTTATCAATAAAGGCTGTTCTGTTCTACCCTCCTTAATACAGGTCTCAGCTGTATTTCTGGAGGGGGTTGAGCTGGGGATTCTCACCTTAGCCAGTGCAGGAGCGAATTCATTTGCCTCGCCGGTCTACTGGCGTAGGGCCTCTGGAAACCCCACCTAGGATTCTGCAGCTAAATTCACTAGCCCTGCCAGTCTGCCAGGGGGCAGCATCCAGTTGTTCCTGCCTGAGTATCCAGGACTGCCAGGAAGCAGCAGGGCTCTAGCCGGCCGGGGAACAGGGACAACAGCAGCGGCGGTTCAGGAACTGACGACCCCAAAAGGGTCCGGTAAATCCTGGTACTGTCACATATATATATATATATATATATATATATATATATATATATATTTTAAACTTTTTTATGAGTTATTCTATGTCTCTTTATTTTTGAGCTCATAATTATTTTTATTATTTTTTTCTTTGTATTTACTTTTTAGATCAGATATGGAGCTATGCTTTTATGCCTAATTATTAATAAACATTGCTTTTTATTACGATTAGCCCTTTATTACCCATATAAAGGTCTTCTTCCATTTTTTATCTATTGTTTGTACCATTAATAGGTTCTCATAGATATTTAGTCCATACATTCTATTTATATGGTCTCAGTCATTTGGGTACTACATATATTCATCTTTATATATCTGGTACCATTGTTTGAAGCGATCATCATCAAGTGTATGCTGTCTATACTGGGAGGCAGATATAACCTCCCTATAATGTGAGTAGATTGTATATTAATAGATGAAAGTTGGTACCGTGTTACCCGTAGAAATACAGGATGCAAAATTTTTTGTAAAGTTGATACCTTTATTGGCTAACTAAACAGATTTAAAATGCAAGCTTTCAAGACTTCTTAGGTCTCTTCCTGATAACGTGAGTGAGGAAGAGACCTAAGGAGTCTTGAAAGCTTGCATTTTAAATCTGTTTAGTTAGCCAATAAAGGTATCAACTTTACAAAAAATGTTGCATCCTAGATTGTATATTGGGTCACAAGGGTTATTCTGATTTCATTGTTGATAATACTACACTTAGAAGACTGTTTTTTGCGCTGTTTGTCCCCTATTTTTCCTTCCTTTTCACTTATACATAGAGTGACATGGGTGACGTAGGTGATACCCGCATTGGAACAGCAGCAAACAGAGCTTCCCACAACAAATCTCCATATATTTCCATCAACCTACAAAGCGCCTGATTTTTTTATGTTTTTTTGGACTTTGCCGATGAACATAAGGCTTTTTTGTGGTACAAGCTCACTATCCCAGATTTAATTTAGTTAATTTCAAAGATAAAAGACCAGTTGTTGGATTTTTACAATTATTCATGTGATGATAACTTTGGATTATCAGCATAGTATGCTAATTAGTTATATCCAGGCCAAACGGATGGCTCGCTGTGCAAAAAGAAGCTGCTCTCCCTATTTTCATTCGTTAATCAGTGTGTGATAATATTCACCCAGCATATCAAGTAATTAGCATAAAGTGCCACACTGTGCCACCAATAAACATAGGTTCTCAAAAACTGTTTCTACTATAAATAGCTAGTACAGCATGTAAGCAGTTTTTGATTATCTTTAAAATTTACTGCACTTGTCTTAAGGTTTCAGGTCCACTTTTAGGTCAGAGAATAACTTAAAGGGATAGCAGTACTTTGTTTTATCTTTATCTTACTTTGTAGGCATTAAAAAAACATGAAGAACAATATAAGTCTTATCTCTCAAACCTTTATGGTTTGAGAGATATTCACAAGCAAAGTTTCCCCTCCCGCCCCTTTTACCTAGTGTAAGCCATCTCTTCTCAGATGTGGAATCCAGTCCATAGACCAGACAGATAACAGAAGGGGACAATCTTCTTCCTATGAGAACAATGAAAGCTGATCTCCTAAACACAGGGACACCAGGGTGATAAACTTCTATACACACACCACACAGTCTGATCTCCTAAACACAGGGACACCAGGGTGATACACTTATATACACACCACACAGTCTGATCTCCTAAACACAGGGACACCAGGGTGATACACTTATATACACACCACACAGTCTGATCTCCTAAACACAGGGACACCAGGGTGATACACTTCTATACACACCACACAGTCTGATCTCCTAAACACAGGGACACCAGGGTGATACACTTCTATACACACCACACAGTCTGATCTCCTAAACACAGGGACACCAGGGTGATACACTTCTATACACACCACTCAGTCTGATCTCCTAATCACAGGGACACCAGGGTGATACACTTCTATACACACCACACAGTCTGATCTTCTAAACACAGGGACACCAGGGTGATACACTTCTATACACACCACACAGTCTGATCTCCTAAACACAGGGACACCAGGGTGATACACTTCTATACACACCATACAGTCTGATCTCCTAAACACAGGGACACCAGGGTGATACACTTATATACACATCACACAGTCTGATCTCCTAAACACAGGGACACCGGGGTGATACACTTCTATACACACCACACAGCCTTATCTCCTAAACACAGGGACACCGGGGTGATACACTTCTATACACACCATACAGTCTGATCTCCTAAACACAGGGACACCGGGGTGATACACTTCTATACACACCACACAGTCTGATCTCCTAAACACAGGGACACCAGGGTGAAACACTTATATACACACCACACAGACTGATCTCCTAAACACAGGGACACCAGGGTGAAACACTTATATACACACCACACAGTCTGATCTTCTAAACACAGGGACACCAGAGTGATACACTTCTATACACACCACACAGTCTGATCTCCTAAACACAGGGACACCAGGGTGAAACACTTCTATACACACAGCACAGTCTGATCTCCTAAACACAGGGACACCGGGGTGATACACTTATACACACACCACACAGTCTGATCTCCTAAACACAGGACACCAGGGTGATACACTTATATACACACCATGCAGTCTGATCTCCTAAACACATGGACACCGGGGTGATACACTTATACACACACCACAAAGTCTGATCTCCTAATCACAGGACACCAGGGTGATACACTTATATAGACACCATGCAGTCTGATCTCCTAAACACAGGGACACCAGGGTGATACACTTATATACACACCACACAGTCTGATCTCCTAAACACAGGGACACCAGGGTGATACGCTTATATACACACCACACAGTCTGATCTCCTAAACACAGGGACACCAGGGTGATACACTTATATATACACCACACAGCCTGATCTCCTAAACACAGGGACACCAGGGTGATACACTTATATACACACCACACAGTCTGATCTCCTAAACACAGGGACACCGGAGTGATACACTTCTATACACACCACACAGTCTGATCACCTCAACACAGGGACACCAGGGTGATACACTTATATACACACCATACAATCTGATCTCCTAAACACAGGGACACCAGGGTGATACACTTATATACACACCACACAGTCTGATCTCCTAAACACAGGGACACCAGGGTGATACACTTATATACACACCAAACAGTCTGATCTCCTAAACACAGGGACACCAGGGTGATACACTTATATACACACCACATAGTCTGATCTCCTAAACACAGGGACACCAGGGTGATACACTTATATACACACCACATAGTCTGATCTCCTAAACACAGGGACACCAGGGTGATACACTTATATACACACCACACAGTCTGATCTCCTAAACACAGGGACACCAGGGTGATGCACTTCTATACACACCACACAGTCTGATCTCCTAAACACAGGGACACCAGGGTGATACACTTATATACACACACCACACAGTCTGATCTCCTAAACACAGGGACACCAGGGTGATACACTTCTATACACACCACACAGTCTGATCTCCTAAACACAGGGACACCAGGGTGATACACTTCTATACACACCACACAGTCTGATCTCCTAAACACAGGGACACCAGGGTGATACACTTATATACACATCACACAGTCTGATCTCCTAAACACAGGGACACCAGGGTGATACACTTCTATACACACCACACAGTCTGATCTCCTAAACACAGGGACACCAGGGTGATACACTTATATACACACCACACAGTCTGATCTCATAAACACAGGGACATCAGGGTGGGAAAGAGGGACAGAGGGATTTGGGTCTCAAAGAGGGGCTGTCCCTCCTAAAGAGGAACATTTGGGAGAACTGATGTCTGCCTTAGAATCTAGAGACATTTCTAAAGTTCTAGGTGTTAAATTAAATCAGGTTCAGAATATAGGTTCATGCATCTTGTGTGCTCTGTAACAGGACGTATTCATAGTGAGAAATCAGGTAAGTAAATAAGAATTTGGTAGGGTGACCACATGTCATTTCTGCCATTCAGGGACACTGCGGAGAGAAGAGCGCACCACAGAGTTCTAACCACTGAAGGGAGAACTGACCATTCACTGCTGTGACAGAAAGCGATGCTTGTGGTGGGCTACAAGATAATGGACATCAAGCCCAAAGTCTTAGACTGGTGTTACATTGCAACACAATTGCCTTGCAGCTCCCAATTGATGCCAGGATCAAGGCTCAGTTCCCTCACTATTGTTTAGAGCAGTGGTTCTCAGCTCCGGTCCTCAGGACCCACTAACAGGCCAGGACTTAGGGATTTCTCTGCTGGAGCACAGGTGTGGTGATCAGAGGCTCATTCACATTGATTAACTCACCTGTGCTCTAACAAGGAAATCATGTGATCAGAGGCTCATTCACATTGATTAACTCACCTGTGCTCTAACGAGGAAATCATGTGATCAGAGGCTCATTCACATTGATTAACTCACCTGTGCTCTAACAAGGAAACCATGTGATCAGAGGCTCATTGACATTGATTAACTCACCTGTGCTCTAACAAGGAAATCATGTGATCAGAGGCTCATTCACATTGATTAACTCACCTGTGCTCTAACAAGGAAACCATGTGATCAGAGGCTCATTGACATTGATTAACACACCTGTGCTCTAACAAGGAAACCATGTGATCAGAGGCGCATTCACATTGATTAACTCACCTGTGCTCTAACAAGGAAATCATGTGATCAGAGGCTCATTCACATTGATTAACTCCCCTGTGCACTAACAAGGAAATCATGTGATCAGAGGCTCATTCACATTGATTAACACACCTGTGCTCTAACAAGGAAATCATCAAATCCTGGCCTGTTAGTGGGTCCTGAGGATAGGAGTTGAGAACCACTGATTTAGAGCTGTGAATTGAAGCCATTTTCTTGTAGCTCATCTGAGACATCACTTCTTGTCACAGTAGACAATGGGCTATTCTACTTATACTGTTTAGAACTGTGAGTTCTGGAGTCTTCATTCTGGGACATTGTATTGTCCCAGAAGGGGCTGCCCGGGACAAAGGACTATCCTGGGCAATCTGGGACATGTGGTCACCCTAGAATTTAGGGCTGCAGTCAATAAGTTTAAAAGGTGCAATTCTGGATCAAACTAACTTCACCAAAGGGGAGAATCAAATTCTTAAATTTCCAGTTGATTTAACTGGTGTTTTTAACCCCGTGGATGCTAGAAAGATCTAAAACACATTGCTTAGCATTGCATTGAAGACCCCACGAATATTCAACAAGTTAAAATCCCCATATAAATCAAGAGGATTTTTAATTTGTTCCTTATTATGCACTTTGTTTGCCCACGATTAATCCAGGGGGAATAAGGAGTGATAAAGAGGTGATAAAGAGGATATAACTTCTCCGGTGATATCACTTCTCCTGTTCCTATGTTATTCTATAGAGCCTATCCACTAATATTTCTTCTACTTTGGAGATGTTAGTGCATAGACTCTAGAGCAGTGGTTGTCAACCCGTGCTCTCAGTGGCTACTAACAGGCCAGGATTTGAGAATTTCCTTTTAAGAGCACAGGTGAGTTAATCAATGTGACTGAGCCTCTGATCAACACACTTGTGTTCTACAGGGAAATTCCCAAGTCCTGGCCTGTTAGTGGCCACTGAGGGCACGGATTGAGAACCTCTGCTGTATAGAATAACATAGGGACTGGAGAAGTGATATCACTTGAGAAGTCATCTCTACTTTACCACTTCTTTATCACTGCTTAGTGAATCTCCCCATCATGTCCTAATTAGACTGTCGGTTATACCTAATTAGACTGCAATCTCTCTGGGGCAGCTTTGGCTCCATATAATAACATGAGAATTGGAGAAGTGATAACACTGGAGAAGTCATCTCTGCTTTATCACCTCTTTATCACTTGTCATTGCATCTCCCTACTATTCACCTTAGAACACAAAACACAGCTCCAAACGGCTAAATACAGATAACCAAATGTTTATTAAATAGAAAATGTATAAAATATAGCAATAAAATGAAATACAGTGCTAACGCATTTCGCAGTGTGTCCAGTTAACCTGTATATCAATTTTAGCTTTGATAAAGCAGCGGTTTCATGATGCGAAACGCGTTAGCACTATATTTCATTTAATTGCTGTATTTTATACATTTTCTATTTAATGAACATTCTTTATCTGGGTTTAGCCATCTGTCTGGAGCTGTGTTTTGTGTTTTAACTGAAGAACAGTTATCCGAGTGGAGCAGTATTTTGTGCTACAACTGAATACCAGTCATCCGAGTGGGGACGGATCAATTCTCTCCACGAGTGAGTTTGTCAGATAGTCTGGTATCAGCCTTCTGACCACAGAGACACGTGAGCGTAAATTTTATATACTTTTGACATTTCAATATATAATTGTTGATATTATACCATTGGGCCCGCTTTTTTGTTTCTTTCTTTTTATATATAGTTATGAATTTTGTTTTGTAAGAACTTTTAAAAGAAAATTCCCCAACAGTGAGAATTGCTTTGTTATATGAAACAGAAAATGCTCTAACATTTTTAATTAAAAAAGTACATCTTCTTTAAAGGACTATGTACAAATTGCCTATACTTTTTTTTCATCTCCACTTTTTTTTATTTTTAATTCTTTTATGTCCCTGATGATCTACTTGGATCTGTTTCCAAAGGCATTTCTGGTTGATAGACCATTAAAGCAGGATGTAATGCAATTCTGCAGTCTCACTGCAGCACCGAATGCTTTCTATGTGTTTTAATACAATGTTAGCCTCCCTTAAGAACTGAACACTCTGCGCAATATAATACAATGTTACAGTCTCTCTGCATCACTAAATGCTGTGTGTGATATAATACAATGTTACAGTCTCTCTACAACACTGAATGCTCTGTATGATGAAGTGTATGTTTACAGTACATTCTTTCTGCAGAACTGATTGCTCTGTGTGATGTAAAACAATGTTACAATCTCCCTGTAGCACTGAATGCTCTGTGTGATGTAATACAATGTTACAATCTCCCTGTAGCACTGAATGCTCTGTGTGATGTAATACAATGTTACAGTCTCCCTGCAGCACTGAATGCTCTGTGTGATGTAATACAATGTTACACTCTCCCTGCAGTACTGAATGCTCTGTGTGATGTAATACAATGTTATACTCTCCCTGCAGTACTGAATGCTCTGTGTGATGTAATACAATGTTACAGTCTCCCTGCAGAACTGAATGCTGTGTGTGATGTAATACAATGTTACACTCTCCCTGCAGTACTGAATGCTCTGTGTGATGTAATACAATGTTACAGTCTCCCTGCAGCACTGAATGCTCTGTGTAATGTAATACAATGTTACACTCTCCCTGCAGCACTGAATGCTCTGTGTGATGCAATACAACATTACACTCTCCCTGCAGCACTGAATGCTCTGTGTAATGTAATACAATGTTACACTCTCCCTGCAGTACTGAATGCTCTGTGTGATGTAATACAATGTTACCGTCTCCCTGCAGTACTGAATGCTCTGTGTGATGTAATACAATGTTACACTATCCCTGCAGAACTGAATGCTCTGTGTAATGTAATACAATGTTACACTATCCCTGCAGAACTGAATGCTCTGTGTGATGTAATACAATGTTACAGTCTCCCTGCAGCACTGAATGCTCTGTGTGATGTAATACAGTGTTACACACTCCCTGCAGCACTGAATGCTCTGTGTGATGTAATACAATGTTACACTCTCCCTGCAGTACTGAATGCTCTGTGTGATGTGATACAATGTTACCCTGTCCCTGCAGAACTGAATGCTCTGTGTGATGTAATACAATGTTACACTATCCCTGCAGCACTGAATGCTCTGTGTGATATAATGCAATGTTATACTCTCCCTGCAGAACTGAATGCTCCGTATGATGTAATACAATGTTACACTCTCCCTGCAGTACTGAATGATCTGTGTGATGTAATACAATTTTACACTCTCCCTGCAGCACTGAATGCTCTGTGTGATGTAATACAATGTTACACTCTCCCTGCAGTACTGAATGCTCCGTATGATGTAATACAATGTTACACTATCCCTGTAGCACTGAATGATCTGTGTAATGTAATACAATGTTACAGTCTCCCTGCAGTACTGAGTACTCTGTGTGATGTAATACAATGTTACACTGTCCCTGTAGCACTGAATGCTCTGTGTGATGTAATACAATGTTACACTCTCTCTCTGCAGCACAGAATGCTCTGTGTGATGTAATACAATGTTACACTCTCTCTCTGCAGCACTGAATGCTCTGTGTGATGTAATACAATGTTACACTCTCTCTCTGCAGCACTGAATGCTCTGTGTGATGTAATACAATGTTACAGTCTCCCTGTAGTACTGAATGCTCTGTGTGATGTAATACAATGTTACAGTCTCCCTGCAGCACTGAATGCTGTGTGATGTAATACAGTGTTATACACTCCCTGCAGCACTGAATGCTGTGTGATGTAATACAGTGTTACATACTCCCTGCAGAACTGAATGCTGTGTGATGTAATACAGTGTTACACACTCCCTGCAGCACTGAATGCTCTGTGTGATGTAATACAATGTTACACTCTCCCTGCAGCACTGAATGCTCTGTGTGATGTAATACAATGTTACACTCTCCCTGCAGCACTTTCACTAATAAATCATAATTACTTCCACCTCTGAGAGTAGCAGCATTTTAAACTTACAGTTCTAATTACCATTGAGCACCTCATTCCTATTGGCTCTGCATGTGGATGTGATGTCCTAACAGCCAATAGGAATCACCAGTTGTCTCTCTGGAGTTCACAGGACAAGCTCTGTTGAGGAGAAGCCAGTGGGAACCTGCACACTAAAGACTGTGAGTTTATTAACTCTTTGAGTGCCAGTGTGGTACGCAACGCATTGCAGAGCAATGTTTTTTGCATCCCTCTGGTACTCAAAGGGTTAATGCAGCTACTGCCAGGGGTGGTAATAACATTGACTATCTATAAACCGAGCTGTAAAGGAGTAGTAAAGATTATGATAAATATGTTGTAATGTTTTTTCCTTCAAAGTAAAACAAACTGGGAGATTTTCCATTTAAAGATTATTACAGCTGAAACTTATTTTTTCATGACATGCACAACGTCAAGTCATCCAATTCCCCCACCACATGTTCCCCCCTCAATTTTCCTTTTCCCAATTAACGCAAACGCACACTTTCAGATAGATTGAAAAGGCCACAGCATTTCATTATAAACGAATAACAAAACTTTTAACTTTATTAACCCTTTGAGTGCCAGAGGGGTACGGAATGCATTGCAAAGCAATGCGTTCCGTTCCCCTCTGGCACTCAAAGGGTTAACAATTATTAATAAATTATTTTACAATAAATAACCATTCCCAATATAACCTAGTGCTTGCTAGTACATTCACGTTCCTGACTAACCCGTTCCAAGAAACTCTGTCCATTTCTACTACTACTTGACTGCGGGCCATGCCACCATCCACCCTAGCTATCTGAATGTGGCAAGTTGTAGCCCAACAGCCGTACACCCCTCGACCCCTAGGACCATGCCCAGGAGTCATGAACCACAACCACCAAGCCCGTGCTTTACCAGTAAGCACCCCGCCATGCTGTGACAGCAAACCACCAATCACCACGGCCACCAAAGAGCCACCAAATCCCCCAAACCCCCTAAGCCACCACCCCCTCCTGTGTCACCTGCCTTACCCACAAAGAGGTAGCCACACACACAGAAGTAGGGGGGCGGGGAACTCCTCAACATGCAATAGCTTCTTCCAATATGGCTGCGGGTCCCACAATGCCCTGCAGCCAGTACCTCCTGAGACCGGATTTTCTGCCTGATGCTCCCTGTCAGGCCCCCTCCACCTACACTTCCTTCCAGCTACGGGGGTCCCAATCAAACTGTTCACAACAGCACTAGCTGGTGTCCAAAGGACACTTCTATTATAAATTAGTCCAAGGGAGAGCTTGATTCAGTGACTATGGCTCTACATAGTAAGTGATTGGCACAGCACCTCCTGGCGAACACAATACAGAACTGCAGTTTAAAGGGATAGTAATGTTTCATAATAAAAGCAGCTCTAATTAATCATCATAGTATTTGGACTTTGGAGAGTGTTATTTCAATTCTGTCAGAGTTGTAGTACAAGAGTAATTGAATGATAAAGTATCCCCCTCCCGCCCCTTTTACTGATGTAACACTGTTCAGCCAGATCAGAAGGGAGGTGTCAGGTAGATTGCAGAGAGGGACAATCTTCAATTAAGATAAGGGAAAAACCTGAAAAACTTGTCAAGGGGGGCAGGGCTTTCATTGTTCTCATAGGAAGAAGATTGTCCCCTGCTGTTATCTGGCTGGTCTATGGACTGCATTCCACATCTGAGAAGAGATGGCTTACACTAGGTAAAAGGGGCGGGAGGGGAAACTTTGCTTGTGAATATCTCTCAAACCATAAAGGTTTGAGAGATAAGACTTAAATCATTCTTCATGTTTTTTTAATGCCTACAAAATTAAATAAAGTTAAAACGAAGTATTACTATCCCTTTAATTAAAAGAACAACAAATCTGAGGTGTCATTATTTTTGAAAGAAGCATCTCCCACCAAATGGGGTACCTTTGTTTAATCCTATAAATGTCAGAAGGGTATCCAAAACTTTGTATACCCCTCCGACACTCAAAGAGTTAACTTAGCAGGAATATATTTTAATATATATATGAGAGAGAGAGCGCTTAGTAGGTTAATGCAACAGCTGTACAATCTGTTCAGACCTCAGTAAAATACTTTGATATTATTAGATATATATATTTTTTTCTTGTTATTTCTTTCCAATAAACAATTGTACAGCTACCTTAACCCTCTGAGTGCCAGAGTGGTACGGGATGCATTGCACTCTGACACTCAAAGGGTTAATACATATATGATACTTTTTCACAATGGTTGCTCTCAAAGTTTAACCATTTGATTGAGGGGCGAGGAAAGCATCTTTTCTGGCAGTCAAATGGTTACTTTTACCATATTTATTTCTGTTATGTCAAAAAATGAATAGCATTTGTTTCGGTTTAGATTGAATATTAGTACAATATTAGTACAAGAATAGTGATTTTTTTTTTCTAATTTCTATGTATTCTAGAGTTTGATTTTTAGTTGATGACTAAATCTCTCCAAGGTCTGTTTTCAGATTGTATTGTTAATGATACCTTCCACGTAGAATAGATATATATGGATTACTCGGGGCCCACTTCAGATCTCAAGTGTTCTGTGTGTTCTGCCTCTTTCTGAAATAACAAGAAATAGTCTGAGTCACAACAGATTGGGGTCATTGTACACTGTTGGGCAGTAAATGAAACACTGTGATCATGTATCACTGACAATACAGTAGGGAGAGGGACAATGACATACTGCATTGAGACATATTTAATAAGAAGAATTGGAGCAATTCTGGACCAAAGTAATTGCTTCACAGGGGAAATATGAAATTTCCTCTAGAATATGGAGTACAGTTTTGGGCACCAGTTCTTAAAAAAATTCATTATTAAACTGGAAAAAGCGCTGTGATGTGCAACAAAACTGATAACATGATTGGAGGATCTGAGTTATAAAGAGAGACTAGCCAAACTGGGTTTGTTTACATTAGAGAAGAGACTTCTAAGGGGTGATATGATTACCATTTACATATACATTCAAGGTCAATACAAAGAACTAGCAATGAATTATTTATGCAAAGAGCTGAGCTAAGAACGAGAGCTTATCCATTAAGACTAGAGGAAAGGAGCTTTCGACTAAAACAAAGACAGGGATTTTATACAGTAAGGGTGGTGAATTCTTTGCCTCGGGATGTTGTACTTGCAGTAACTATGTTACTATGTTATTATGTTTTGATTGAAATGGGGCGTTTAACCCCTTGAATGCTAGATAGTTTTCCAACATATTGCTTTGCATTGCATCAGAGACCTTTCTAGGATGCAAAGGGACAAATCAAAGATAATTCCCCCCCCATGTTGTACACTTGCTACACTACACATTTGCTACAGTTTTAGTACATCAGCATCTCCCTGTGTTTAGATCAAACTAAGGAGGAGATGTCATTTGTCTGTTTATCCTGTGCAAGATAGGTTTGAACCCTTTGACTGCCAGAGGGGTATGCAATGCATTGCTCGTTGAGTGAAAGAGGTACAATTCTGGAGCATACTAATTCC
The DNA here is from genome assembly GCA_037306005.1 of Rhinophrynus dorsalis. Taxonomy (NCBI): domain Eukaryota; kingdom Metazoa; phylum Chordata; class Amphibia; order Anura; family Rhinophrynidae; genus Rhinophrynus; species Rhinophrynus dorsalis. Next base: position 58,655 of record JBBDGT010000188.1, on the reverse strand, counting down.
CCCACAGGGGAGAAATGAAAATCCCCATTTAGTTAAATGAGTATCTTAACCCCTTAAATGCTAGAAAGGTCTCTAACACATTGCTTCACATTAAATCGTTAGAGATTTTCAGAATTTTCTTGCCTACCCCTCTGGCACTCAAAGACTTAATCCAGAATTGAGCCTCTTTAGTTCGATGAATGAGGCCCAATGTATCAGTGATATTCAAAACCAAGTGAAATAATGTTGTAGCGGTGTTTTGCCGGGTTTGCTTAAAGAGATAGTAATACTTAAAAAATACTATCCTGCATCTTGTAGCCAGTGAAAAACTGACTTAAATGAGCCCAAGGGCATCTCTCAAACCTTTATGGTTTGAGAGATATCCACTTTCAAAGTTCACTCTCCCCTAACCTCAGTGTTCTAGCTGACAGCAGGGGAATCCGGTCCCGGGACTGACGGAGGCTCTTCAGCAGAGCAGAGATCGCGTTATAGAAGAAGAACTCCTTCACTGAAATGGTCTTCTATGTGTGCTTGCAAACCAAGCACGCATAGAAGACCATTTCAGTTAAGAATTTCTTCTTCCATAATGCAATCTTGGCTCTGCTGAAGAGCCTCTGCTTGCTCAGGGACCGGATTCCCCTGCTGTCAGCTAAAACCCTGATGTCAGGAGAAAAGGAAAAAAGCAAAACTTTGAAAGAGATGTCGCTGGGCTCATTTAACTCAGTTTTTTACTGGCTACAAGATGCAGAATAATAATTTTTAAGTTTTACTTTCCCTTTAAAGGGATAGTAATGTTTCACAAAAACAGCAGCTCCAGTTGATTTTCATAGTATTTGGGCCATGGAGAGTGTTATTTGAATACTGTCAGAGTTGTAGTTCAAGAGTAATTGAATGATAAAGTATCCCCCTCCCACCCCTTTTACTGATGTAACACTGCTCACCTCAGAGCAGCAAGACTGTCTGGATGGATCACAGAGAAGGACAATCTTCAGTGATCATAAGGAAAAACCTGAAAAACCTGTCAAGGGGGTCAGGGTTTTCCTTATTCTCACAGTAAAAACTGTCCATTGCTGTGACCTGTCCGGTCAAGAGACCAGATTCCACATCTGAGGGGAGGTGGCTTACACTAGGTAAAAGGGGCAGGAGGGGGATACTTTATCATTCAATTACTCTTGAACTACAACTCTGACAGTACTGAAATAACACTGTCCATGGCCCAAATACTATGAAGATTAATTGGACCTGCTGTTTTTGTGAAACATTACTATTCCTTTAAAATATTATTAAAATTTTTTATAAATAAAAACATACTATATTGTGTGACTTTTCCTGCTGAGTGAAAAAGGGTACTCCAATTGTTGACAGTTCCATTATTCAAAAGTTATCACAGTTCAAACTGTTACGGAGTGGAATTGTTATTACAATCACATTCTAGAAAGGACTATAGTCAGCGGCTCACATCTCCCTTTGAATGCAGTAGAATGACTTTCTGGACACATGGGGAACTATCTGGAGACCAGGGGGCACTGTTGCTAAGAGTTTAAAGTAATAGTAGCTTATAAAAATAACTTTAATTAAATCTGTTATTCAATTTTTATGGGTCTAACGGAAGACAATGTCACTGTTTAAAATGTAGCCATTCTGACATTATTTGTGTTTTATTCTTTCCCCTCCGTCCTCATTCCCTGAGATCAGCTAAGGAGCTCAGCCGATGCCACGTCCGAAGGAGGTAGGGTTACCACTTGCCAATGGCAACCCTATCATCGGAACAGGCTAAGATAAAAATCTCCTCTCTATAAATCATTTTACTGTGTCCTGAACACTATAGCTGTATTGAATTAGTATTCAATTAACCGTAAAATGTTTAAATATCTTCTACTCCAGTGGTTCTCTACCTGTGGGTCGGGACCCCTTTGGGGGTCGAATGATGATTTGCCAGGGGTCGTCTAAAACTATCAGATATTTATAGATCGATTCATAACAGTAGTAAAATGACAGCGATGAAGGAGCAACAACTTGGGAAATTTTATCAAAGGGTCACGGCACTACAAAGGTTGAGAACCACTGTTCTACTCACTTGTTAGTGGGTTGACTTTATCCGTTTCCTCTGCGCTGAAGGACTTACGTCAATAAAAGGGCAGGTGTGGGGGGGGGGGATAAAACTTTTAGAAAGTCAGAAAGGCTTCATTTTAGAGTGTGTCTGACAGTCTTATTTTTTTTTTAATATCAAACAACTATTTCACTTGGCAGGAAATCCATCAATTTATCTGTTTTTATAATTAAAATTTTCAGCTCATTTACAGCAGCAATAGTGTTTCAACATACCAAAAGAAATTGTACGTGTTGAATAAAATAAGGCTGCTTCAATATGACCTTACGGCTATTTTAAAATGTGTTATACTCCTGGCAAAATTGTGATACAGATGTTTCTTGGGATCCATAAAATCTTATGGATTATATGGATGTCTGCAGTGCATTGCTTCACAGATCACTGGGGACCCATTTAGCATCCACAACATTAAGCAGATCAGAATACTCCTTGTATTTTAATATTTATAGGTAAAACAACAGACACAATGATAAGTTGTGCATCAAGAACAGCCCCCTTCTCCCCAACCACCTAAACACCGGATTAAATCATTTCGCAGAGAAACTGTGTCAAATGAAAATTCAAGTCAGGCTCTCCTGGTACAAGAGATGCCTGATAGACACTAGGGGCTCAATTCAATTGCCACGATAAAAAAAAAAGTAGAGTGGGAAATTTTAAGTCACAGTCAGGTATGCAACTACCATTTGCTGTGACACACTACCAAACAGAAAAAATGTACATTGGATGCTAAATTTGCTCCCACTGGAAGCAATGGAAAAGAAGTTGGATTTGTGATTCATTTGCATGCGTTGAGTAGTAACACGTGGTAAGGGACTCAGCTTTATCACCAAAAAGTTGGTGCTGAGTCCCCCAACGTGTGTTATAAACCACCGATGTGGTTGTATTGATATTAAGCCCAAAGCCCCATATCAATACATCCAAATTAATTAAAAAAGTGCGTAAGGCAAGCGTTCAAGTGAATGAAGAAAAAAACATAATCCTTTGAGTGCCAGTCCATGTTCAAACTAATTCCCATGCAACCATTGGCTGGGATGTGAGGTTAAGCAACACCACCTCCCAGCCAATCAGCTTCCAATGCATTGAGCCATCCCTCCAGGTAGAAGCTGATTGGCTGTGAGGTGTGGTTACTGCAAGGCATGTTTTGTGCCCTACGTCAGCCCACATCCCAGCCAGTGGGAGCATGGGGGTTAATTTGAACAGGGACTGGCCATATAAAAGCAGTCCCTGTTCAAATTTCCCTCAATTGGCATTGGTCAATGACCAGTAAGGTATGAGGAGGGGGTATTCCTGCCAGCGTATGTTTAATGTTAGATTGTTTTAAATAACTTTCTTTTTCAGGTTTCACACTAAGGTTAACCCCTTCAGTGCCAGAGGCTCGGGCCATTTTCTGAACCCTGCAGGCCAGACACTTTTTCAACATTTTTGCTATCCTTCCGTTTAGGCTTGATTTCCTCTGGGGATTTTTAGTTAAATATGGAAAACTATATATTGTTTTTTTCAGAACGAACTGAGCTTTCTCGTGATACCTTACATGAAGAGAATTTTACATCGTGCAAAAAGCTATGATGTCATAATGACAAAAAAAAGTGAAAATTTACTCATTTTGATAAAATCACATACTATGTATCAAAAACATTTCAATTATTTGAAAAAGCCCAGAGTCCCCCGAGTAAAAAAATACCAAATTTGTATAGTTTTACCTACGTCCATGGCTAGCGTAGAGCCCTAATCACCAGCAGCGCAAAATGACATTTTCAACTTTATAAACTAATATGCGCATTCTAGGGTTTTTGTGGTAAAACTACCCTAAAACAGTGGAATAACTATATAAAACGATATATTTCGGAAAAGTAGACAACCTGCCACATCTAATGAGGGGTAACTTGCCTTCTTACCCCAAGCCTGGTGTGCACAAATGCCTCCAGAAGATGGCGCTAATGAAAAAAAAGGCATTTTCTTACATTTCTGCCCCTTCAAATATACTGAAATTTGTGAAAACCATGGCATTTCCAACTGTATTCATTAGCTAGTGCTCTTAGGAGAAAAATGACACCCCATTGGTATGAGTTTAACTACCTCAGGGGGCGTTAGAAGTGCAAAATGACACCTACTACAACCTCAAATTTTTCTAACATTTTCTCAAACATTACTTGTCTGTACACAAATGGTTATAACAACTACAGAAGTGAGGAAAGGGTACACAAACCATACCATTTTGAAAAGAAGACACCCTGCCGCATCTAATGATGGGTGACTTGCCTTGTTACCTCAAGCCTGGAGTGCACAAATGCCTCAAGAGGTGGCACTATAGAAAAAAAAAAGGCATTTTCTTACATTTCTGCCACTTCAACAGTACTGAAATCTGGGAAAACCATGGAATTTACAACTATATTGATTAGCTAGTGCTCTTGGGAGAAAAATGACACCCCATCGGTATGGGTTCACCTACCACAGGGGATGCTAGAAGTGCAAAAAGACACCTACTACAACTTCTAAATTTTCTAACATTTTTTCAAACATTACTTGTCTATACAAAAATGGTTATAACAACTAGAGAAGTAAAGAAAGGCTACACAAACCATACCATTTTGGAAAGAAGACAACCTGCCGCATCTAATGAGGGGTGAATTGCCTTCTTACCCCAAGCCTGTTGTGCCCAAATGCTTCCAGAAGGTGGCACTATAGGAAAAAAATGGCATTTTCTTACATTTCTGCCACTTCAACAGTACTGAAATCTGGGAAAACCATGGAATTTATAACTATATTGATTAGCTAGTGCTCTTGGGAGAAAAATGACACCCCATTGGTATGGGTTCACCTACCACAGGGGATGCTAGAAGTGCAAAAAGACACCTACTACAACCTCTAAATTTTCTAACATTTTTTTCAAACATTACTTGTCTATACAAAAATGGTTATAACAACTAGAGAAGTAAAGAAAGGCTACACAAACCATACCATTTTGGAAAGAAGACAACCTGCCGCATCTAATGAGGGGTGAATTGTAGTGATGAGCGAGCATGCTCGGCCGAAGCTCGGTTCGGCTCGAGCATCGCTCTGCTTGGCACATGGCGGTACTCGTACGAGTACCGCATGTGCTCGCCCGCCATGTTCGGGTCTCCTCCCCGCACGTTTCGCGGCTGCAGCGCAGCCAATAAACGTGCGGGGAGGCTCTGACATCAGTGTAATGCCAGCAGCCATGTTGGCTGCTGGCATTACACTGATTGGCTGGCCAGAACCCGTGATCGGGTGCTGTATAGCACCTGACCAGCGAGTTCGGCTCAATCTTAGCCAGGGAGAGATGAGGATAGGAAGGGAAAGTCAGTGTAGGGAGAAGAAAAGTGTGTTTCAACAACAAAAAGACCCAAAAGTCCTTTTTAGGACTATTGTGTGTGGGGGCAGCAGTTATATTTTGTTTTGGGGGGCAGAGTTTAAAAAAAAACGTCACATATTCCGTTCACTGTGCCTAGCCGCAGATTAGCAGCACATTCTGTTTAGTGTGCAAAGTTGCAGATTAGCAGCACATTCTGTTTAGTGTGCAAAGTTGCAGATTAGCAGCACATTCTTTTTAGTGTGCAAAGTTGCAGATTAGCAGCACATTCTGTTTAGTGTGTAAAGTTGCAGATTAGCAGCACATTCTTTTTAGTGTGCAAAGTTGCAGATTAGCAGCACATTCTGTTTAGTGTGCAAAGTGTAAAAAATAAAAGTCACTTACTCCGTTCACTGTGCCTAGCCGCAGATAAGCAGCACATTCTTTTTAGTGTGCAAAGTTGCAGATTAGCAGCACATTCTGTTTAGTGTGCAAAGTGTAAAAAATAAAAGTCACATATTCCATTCACTGTGCCTAGCCGCAGATAAGCAGCACATTCTGTTTAGTGTGCAAAGTTGCAGATTAGCAGCACATTCTGTTTAGTGTGCAAAGTGTAAAAAATAAAAGTCACATATTCCATTCACTGTGCCTAGCCGCAGATAAGCAGCACATTCTGTTTAGTGTGCAAAGTTGCAGATTAGCAGCACATTCTGTTTAGTGTGGAAAGTTGCAGATTAGCAGCACATTCTGTTTAGTGTGCAAAGTGTAAAAAATAAAAGTCACATATTCCATTCACTGTGCCTAGCCGCAGATAAGCAGCACATTCTGTTTAGTGTGGAAAGTTGCAGATTAGCAGCACATTCTGTTTAGTGTGCAAAGTGTAAAAAATAAAAGTCACATATTCCATTCACTGTGCCTAGCCGCAGATAAGCAGCACATTCTGTTTAGTGTGGAAAGTTGCAGATTAGCAGCACATTCTGTTTAGTGTGCAAAGTGTAAAAAATAAAAGTCACATATTCCATTCACTGTGCCTAGCCGCAGATAAGCAGCACATTCTGTTTAGTGTGCAAAGTTGCAGATTAGCAGCACATTCTGTTTAGTGTGCAAAGTTGCAGATTAGCAGCACATTCTGTTTAGTGTGCAAAGTGTAAAAAATAAAAGTCACATATTCCATTCACTGTGCCTAGCTGCAGATAAGCAGCACATTCTGTTTAGTGTGCAAAGTTGCAGATTAGCAGCACATTCTTTTTAGTGTGCAAAGTTGCAGATTAGCAGCACATTCTGTTTAGTGTGCAAAGTGTAAAAAATAAAAGTCACATATTCCATTCACTGTGCCTAGCCGCAGATAAGCAGCACATTCTGTTTAGTGTGCAAAGTTGCAGATTAGCAGCACATTCTGTTTAGTGTGCAAAGTGTAAAAAATAAAAGTCACATATTCCATTCACTGTGCCTAGCCGCAGATAAGCAGCACATTCTGTTTAGTGTGCAAAGTTGCAGATTAGCAGCACATTCTGTTTAGTGTGGAAAGTTGCAGATTAGCAGCACATTCTGTTTAGTGTGTAAAGTGTAAAAAATAAAAGTCACATATTCCATTCACTGTGCCTAGCCGCAGATAAGCAGCACATTCTGTTTAGTGTGGAAAGTTGCAGATTAGCAGCACATTCTGTTTAGTGTGCAAAGTGTAAAAAATAAAAGTCACATATTCCATTCACTGTGCCTAGCCGCAGATAAGCAGCACATTCTGTTTAGTGTGGAAAGTTGCAGATTAGCAGCACATTCTGTTTAGTGTGCAAAGTGTAAAAAATAAAAGTCACATATTCCATTCACTGTGCCTAGCTGCAGATAAGCAGCACATTCTTTTTAGTGTGCAAAGTTGCAGATTAGCAGCACATTCTGTTTAGTGTGCAAAGTGTAAAAAATAAAAGTCACATATTCCATTCACTGTGCCTAGCCGCAGATAAGCAGCACATTCTGTTTAGTGTGCAAAGTTGCAGATTAGCAGCACATTCTGTTTAGTGTGCAAAGTGTAAAAAATAAAAGTCACATATTCCATTCACTGTGCCTAGCTGCAGATAAGCAGCACATTCTGTTTAGTGTGCAAAGCTGCAGATTAGCAGCACATTCTGTTTAGTGTGGAAAGTTGCAGATTAGCAGCACATTCTGTTTAGTGTGCAAAGTGTAAAAAATAAAAGTCACATATTCCATTCACTGTGCCTAGCCGCAGATAAGCAGCACATTCTGTTTAGTGTGGAAAGTTGCAGATTAGCAGCACATATTCCGTGTAATATGAAGAAGGCGGGTAAAAAGGGACGGGGAAGTGGACGTGATCCTGATAGTTCAGGGCGCGGGTCAGGACGCGTAGAAACTGTGCCTGGTGCCAGAGCACAAGAAAGAAAGACATCCACCATACCTAGCTTCATGTCTCAGTTTACAGGGCGTCGCAGGACATCACTCTCGAGGTCAGACCACTGCGAACAGGTGGTCGGTTGGATTTCAGGTGATACTGCTTCCAGTCGGTTAAGCACCACCCTGTCTTCCACCAAGTCCACTCTCAGTAGCCAAGAGTCTGGTCAACATAATCCTCACCCTGATCATCCTTCCTCCCACCATAGAGGGTCTGGTCAAAGAAGTGATCCCACACTGGGATATAGTGAGGAGCTCGTCTCATCACCAATCCTTCATTTGAACCTCTCTCCAAGCACGCTTGCAGAGGAACATGAAATCTTGTGCCCTGATTCACAACCTCTAGAGGGTACCCAATCACAAGAAGGTGACAGAGGGGTACGGCATTTAAGGTCAAAGGAAGTGGATGATGATGATGATGATGAGACACAGTTGCCATCAAATCAACCACTATTACTGTCTCAAGACCTTGATGAGGAGGATGATATACAGTTGTCAATGACTGAGTATGTGGTGGGATCAAGAAATGAGGAGGATGATCAGAGTGAGGAAGTGGAGGAGGACTTGGTGGACGATGAGGTGACTGACCCCACCTGGGAAGGTGGAGAGCCGAGCGATGACAGCAGTCCTGAGGGTGAGCCATCTGCAGCACCGCAACAGGCTGGAAGAGGCAGTGGTGTGGCTAAAGAAAGAAGGCGGACCGCACCAAACCGGCCCGCAAATGTTCCACGGAGCACCCCCTTGCGTAAATCTCCCTTGCCAAGGGCTAGGTGTTCCGCGGTATGGCGTTTTTTTAAGGAAAGTGCGGACGACAAAAAAATTGTAGTTTGCAACCTGTGCCACACCAGAATGAGCCGAGGCATGAACACTAGAAACCTCACCACCACCAGCATGATCTGACACATGGCATCCAAGCACCGTAATAAGTGGGAGGAACGCCCGGATCGCCAATCTGTGTCTGCAGGCCACACCACTGCCTCCTCTTCCCCTGTTTTCGGTGCCGGCCAATCGCCTGTCGAAGGCGCAGGCCCGCATACCTCCCGCCCTGCACCAGTACCATCTGAAGCACCATCAGTGACCACATCCACTTCCCTGTCCCAGCGCAGCGTCCAAATGTCGTTACCCCAGGCATTTGAGCGCAAGCAAAAATACCCAGCCACCCACCCACAGGCCATAGCACTAACCTCACACCTTTCCAAATTACTGGCCATCGAAATGCTGCCATTTAGGCTTGTGGACACTGAGTCCTTCCGCAGCCTGATGGCAGCAGCTGTCCCTCGGTACGCAGTCCCCAGCCGCCACTACTTTTCCCGGTGTGCCGTCCCCGCCTTACACCACCATGTGTCCCGTAACATCACCCGTGCCCTGACCAACGCAGTTACTGGGAAGGTCCACTTAACGACTGACACATGGACAAGTGCTTGTGGCCAGGGACGCTACATTTCCCTGACGGCACACTGGGTGAATGTCGTGGAGGCTGGGAGCGACTCGGACCCTGGGATGGCACAGGTGCTACCCACGCCGAGGATTGCGGGCCCTACCTCCATCAGGGTTTCCGCCAGCACCTACGTTATTGGCTCCTCCTCCTCCATTTCCACCTCCGAATTCTCTGCGCGCAGCGCCACTCACCCATCAGCCGGTAGCTGGAAGCAGTGTAGCACTGCAGTGGGGAAGCGTCAACAGGCCGTGCTGAAGCTGATCTGCCTTGGGGACAAACAGCACACGGCCTCAGAGCTGTTGCAGGGGATTAGTCACCAGACCGAGCAGTGGCTCTCGCCACTCAACCTGCAACCAGGCATGGTTGTGTGTGATAATGGGCGTAACTTGGTGGCGGCTTTGGAGCTCGGCAAGCTCACATACGTACCATGCCTAGCGCATGTATTTAATTTAGTGGTTCAGCGATTTCTAAAAACCTACCCCAATTTGCATGATCTCTTGACCAAGGTGCGCCGCGTGTGTCCACATTTCCGTAAGTCATCAACAGCTTCAGCCGGCCTGTTGAAGCTGCAGCAGCGCTTACAATTGCCAGCTCACCGGCTGCTGTGTGACGTGAGCACGCGCTGGAACTCCACCTTCCACATGTTGGCCCGGCTTTGTGAGCAGCAGAGGGCAGTAGTGGAGTACCAGCTGTTACACGGTCGTCGCCTCTCCGTTCAACTTCCTCTAATCAGAAGTGAGGAGTGGGAATGGATGTCAGACCTCTGTGAGGTTTTACGCAATTTTGAGGAATCGACACAGATGGAGAGCGGCGATAACGCTATTATCAGTGTAACCATCCCACTTCTGTGTCTACTGAAACGCTCGCTGCTCACAATTAAAACCGACGCTTTGCATGTGGAAGAGGTGGAAATGCGGGAGGAAGAGCTTACACAAGGTGATAGCCAGAGCACCCTCACTTCGTCTTCTCAGCGACAATTGGAGGAGGAGGAGGAGGAGGAGGAAGACACGGTTGCCTCCGCTACAGAGGGTAGCCATGGAACTTTAGTTCCATCTCTTCAGCGTGGGTGGGCAGAAGAGGAGGAAGAGGATGAGGAGATTGAGAGTCATCCTCCTGGTGAGGACAGCGAAATCTTGCCTGTTGGTACTCTGGCACACATGGCTGACTTTATGTTAGGCTGCCTTTCCCGTGACCCACGCGTTATACGCATTTTAGACAACACGGATTACTGGGTGTTCACCCTTCTGGACCCCCGCTACAAAGAGAATTTCTCATCTCTCATTCCTCCGGTGGAGAGGACAAGCAAAATGGTGCAATACCAGAAGGTTCATGTTGAAAAATTGCTCCAAAATTTTCCATCTGACAACGCTGGCGGCAGAGTACGTGCTACCTTGGCCAACCGAGAAGGGGAGAAAAGGGGAGCACACAGCAGTTCCGACAAAGGCAGGGCAACACTCTCCAAGGCGTGGGACACCTTCATGACACCCCGCCAGCACCCTCACCCTGATGCGCGGCCTAGTGTCACAAGGAGGGAAAAGTTTTGGAAGATGGTGAAGGAGTACGTAGCAGACCGTGTCAGCGTCCTCAATGATCCCTCTGTGCCTTACAACTACTGGGTGTCCAAGCTGGACACGTGGTATGAACTGGCACTCTACGCCTTGGAGGTGCTGGCCTGCCCTGCCGCCAGCGTTCTGTCTGAGCGGGTATTTAGTGCTGCTGGTGGCATCATAACAGATAAGCGTATCTGCCTTTCCACCGAAAATGCTGATAGGTTGACACTTATAAAAATGAACAAGGCCTGGATTTCCCCTGACTTCTCCACTCCACTGGAGGAAAGCCCCGGGTGAACATAAAGTGACTTTATATATGTTATTTACAATGATGGGAATACTCTGTATTCCCATTCACCCCTTCCACCCAAAAAACGGGTATATGGTTGACTCTCTTCCATATACCCTGTGATATAATTTTTATATAGGGCCAGCTCACCAGCGGGCCCTGTGATATAATTTTTATATAGGGCCAGCTCACCAGCGGGCCCTGTTTGACAACTTTTTGTATAGGTCAGCTCACCAGCGGGCCTTCTTATATAATGTTTTATTGGGTCAGACTCAGCTCTCTAGCGGGCCCTCTCATATAATGTTTTATAGCGTCAGCTCACTAGCGGGCCTTCGCATATAATGTTTAGGATGGTCAGCTCCGCAGCAGACCCTCACCCATAATGTTTTAGATGGTCGGCTCAGCGCACGTTTCCCTCTTAATCATGGCCCCAGTTCAGAAAAATCGATTACATTTTTTGCAGAATTTGCCTCTGCGCACGTTTCCCTCTTAATCATGGCCCCAGTTCAGAAAAATCAATGAAATTTTTTGCAGAATTTGCCTCTGCACACGTTTCCCTCTTAATCATGGCCCCAGTTCAGAAAAATCGATGACATTTTTTGCAGAATTTGCCTCTGCGCACGTTTCCCTCTTAATCATGGCCCCAGTTCCGAAAAATCGAGGAAATTTTTTGCAGAATTTGCCTCTGCGCACGTTTCCCTCTTAATCATGGCCCCAGTTCCGAAAAATCGATGAAATTTTTTGCAGAATTTGCAGATGATATACAAGTAAATATACAGCAAATACTGTTTGGTAACAATTTTTCGCCTAAAGTTGTTTTTATCTTCCTTTTTGTGTGTTTTACGGTCAGTCTGTAAAAATGGCGTACTACGGGCGAAACATCGTTCCCAGCAGCGACGTTGGAGTCCAAGATGCATCCAGACATCCTCCCTATGCTGTCCCTGAACCATTTCTGTGGTGTTTCCATCCTTTTCTGCCCTTTTCCTATGGACCAGGCACCCTCCCCTCATCAGAGCAGGGGGTGCCTGGTGTAATGCTCGAGTCCTCCCATTGACTTCAATGGGGCTCGGGTGCTCGGCCGAGCACTCGAGCCTCCGGGGGTGCTCGGCCAGAGCACCCGAACACCCGAGCATTGGGGTGCTCGATCATCACTAGTGAATTGCCTTCTTACCCCAAGCCTGTTGTGCCCAGATGCTTCCAGAAGGTGGCACTATAGGAAAAAAATGGCATTTTCTTACATTTCTGCCCCTTCATCTGTATGGAAATCTGTGAAAACCATGGAATTTCCAACTGTATTCATTAGCTAGTGCTCTTAGGAGAAAAATGACACCCCATTGGAATGAATCGACATACCTTAGGGGTGCCAGAAAAGCATAACTACACCTACCTGTTTGCTTCTTCGAAAATGGCTGCTTGTACTAAAATGTTCATAACTGTTAGAGACATGATGGAAAGGTATAAAAGGTATACCATTTTGGAAAGTAGACATTCTCCCGCATCAAATGAGGGGTCACTTGCCTTTCTACCCCTGGGCTGAAGTGCACAAATATTTCCAAAAGGTGGCGCTATGGGAATAAATACATGTTTTTTTTACATTTCCACCACTTCAAAGATACTAAAATCTTTGAAAACCATAACATTTCCTGCTGTATTCAGTACCTGCTACCAACATGAGAAAAATGGTAGCCCATTTGTGTGGCTTAACATACAATATGTGGGTGCTAGGAACACGTACGTAAACCTGACACTTTTGTTTCTTAAATTATCTGCTTGCACTAAAATGGTTATAACCATAATAGATATGCAGGAAAGGTAGAAAACAATGCCATTTTGGAAACAAAACAACCTGACGCATCTAATGAGGGGTCACTTGCCTTCATACCCAAAGGCTGGCATGCACAAATGCTTCCAGGAGGTGGCGCTAATGAAAAAAAAGGCATTTTCTTACATTTCTGCCCCTTCAAATGTATGGAGCTCTGTGAAAACCATGGAATTTTCAACTGCATTCGTTAGCTAAATCTCTTAGGAGTCAAACGACACCCCATTGGTATGAGCTGAACTACCTTAGGGAGTGCTAGAAGTAGAAAACTACACCTACTACAAACTGATGTTTCTAACATTTTCTCAAACCTGACTTGCCTCTACGAAAATGGCTATAACACCTTCAGAAGTGAAGAAAAGGTAGATAAACTATACCATTTTGGAAAGAAGACAACATGCCGCATCTAATGAGGGGTCACTTGCCTTTTTACCCCTAAGTTAGTTGGCACAACTATTTCCAGAATGTGGTGCTACAGGAAAACAAACAAACATTTCTTTTACACTTCAGTCACTTCAAAGATACTAAAATGGTTCAATGGCGTGGGATTTCCTAGGAGGACTTCTTGCCAGCCTAAGAAAAATGGTACTCAACTGCTGTGGGTTGACATAGCAATTTGAGTGACAGGAGTGTAGCTACCAGTGAAATAGGAATGGGAAAGCAAACAGTGTATGTGTGATTTTATGGCTAACAGATGAAAGAAGCTAGGGCGTCAGCCAGTGTACGAGCGGACCTGTGACTACCAGTGTAACAGTGTGGGAGGGTGAGGGATTAGGCAGTGTGTGTGGGTATGAGCAGAGGAGCAAGGATGGTGGAGATGGTGGGGCAGTGTCTGAGAGTGTGTATGGGAGATCTGTGACTACCAGTGTGCACTGTATGTCCCCCTCATACAAAGTTTGATTCCCAGCCTGAATCTAGTGCATACTGGTACTTTGAGTCTACCAATAGGCAGTGGAAACAGGCTGGGGGTCAGGCTGGGGAATGGGACTGCCAGTTGGCTGTGGAACCAGGCAGGGGAATACGGTACATGTGTATGTGTGGGGGGGAATCGGAGGCATTTTTTGTGCATGCCACAAGGGTGCCCAATGCACTGCAAAGCAATGCGTTGGACCCTCTGTTGCACACAAAGAGTTTTTTTTTTTTAATTATTATTTTGTATTCATACCTCGTTGGGGAGGCGGTGTCAGGAACATTCCTGGTGTCCCCCATCCAGGTCTAAAAACAGAATAATAAAAAAAAAAAAGTGTGTGTGTTACAGGGGGTCCAACGTATTGCAAAGCACTGCGTCGGACCCCCCCTGTGGCACGTGCATTTTTTGGGGCTTTTCCCCCAATATTTTTGTGTAGACCTCGTTGGGGGCATCAGAACCCATACAATGAGGTCTAAATAAAAAATAAAAGGGGAAAAAAAAATAATCCTTTGGGTGCCACAGGGGTGTCCAGTGGATTGCAAAGCAATGCATTGGGCCCCTGTAGCACACAAAGGGTTCATTTTTTTATCGTTACTTTGTATTCAGATGGCCACCAAACAAGCTCTGATCACAAAGTAATGATAAAAAGTCCTGTGTGTGTGCCACAGGAAGGGGGTCTGCATTGAACCCCTATCCCAGTGGCACACACAGGGTTAAATTTTTTTTAATTTTTTTTTTTTTATTATATACCTCATTGAGGGGCATCAGGACCCCCTGATCCCTCCCCAATGAGGTCTTAGTAAAAAAAAATATATATGTCCACAAACGGAGTGACCCTGTGAGTGCCACAAGGGTCTCCAGCGCATTGCAATGCAATGCATTGGATCCTTGTGGCACTCAGAGGGTTAATTTTTTTTCTATCATTACTTGGTAATCAGAGCTTGTTGGGGGGCCATCAGGACCAATCCTGATGACCCCCCCAACAAGCTCTGATAACAAAGTAATGATAAAAGCCCTGTGTGTGCCGCAGAAGGGGGGCTGCATTGCCCCACCCCCCCGTGGCACACACAGGGTTAAATTATTATTTTTTTATTTACTTTTTTTTATTATAGACCTCATTGAGGGGTATACAAACCCCCCTGATCCCCCCAATGAGGTCTTACAAAAAAAAAAAAAAGTTATCAAAAAAAGTGTCCCTGTGAGTGCCACCGGGGTCTCCAGCGCATTGCAAAGCAATGCATTGGACCGTTGTGGCACTCAGAGGGTTAATTTTTTTTTTATCATTACTTTGTAATCAGAGCTTGTTGGGGGGCCATCAGGAGCAATCCTGATGGCCCCCCAACAATCTCTGGTAACAAAATAATGATAAAAGCCCTGTGTGTGCCACAGGAGGGGGGGGGTGCATTGGACCCCCACCTGTGGCACACACAGGGTTAAATTATTATTTTTTTTTTTTCTAATTATAGACCTCATTGAGGGGCATCAGGATCCCCCCTGATCCCCCCCAATGAGGTCTTTAAAAAAAAAAAAAAAAATCCCCCCCAAAGAATTGACCCTGTGAGTGCAACAGGGGTCTCCAGCACATTGCAAAGCAATGTGCTGGGACCCTGTGGCACTCACAGGGTTACTTTAATTTTATTTATTTTTTTTTTAATTTTTTTTTTATACTTTTCAGACCTCGTGGGGGACATCAGGACCCCTCCTGGTGTCCCCCCAGTCATTGATCTCCCAGCCGATAGGCTGGGAGATCAATGATGCGACCGCAGGAGAGCAAGAGCTCTCCTGCCCTTCTCTCCTACCACCGGTAGGAGTGAACAGGACCGGGGAAACTTCCCTAACATCATCGGTGACCATGTCACCGATGACGTTTGGAGGATTCCCCCGGTCCCGCCCACTCCTACCCGGAAGTTTGGGTAGGAGAGATCGGGAAGGAGAAACTGTGTTTCTCCTTTGTGCTTATTGATCTCCCAGCCCGATCGGCTGGGAGATCAATAACTGGGGAGGCATGAGGAGTGATCCTCATGCCTCCCCATGAGTGCCAGGGTTTTTTTTTTTTTTAATGTGGCCACTGCATGCCGGTTATACCGGCTCATGCAGTGACCGCATTTCACTCTTACGCCGTACGAGCGTGGCACAGCAGGTACAGCTGTGTCCACTCGTACGGCGTAAGTAGCTGGCACTCTAGGGGTTAAAGAAGAAAAATGAAGACGAGCACAGACGAAAAAAGATGAAAATGACAGATGAAGAAGAAGAAAGAAGAAGATCGAAGCTTACAGAAGCTGGACAGCTGGATGACAGGTAGGTATCGTAACTATGGGTGATAGGTTAGTGTTAGTATTGGTACACTTTATTATTACTGTTAGGGGTAGTGTAGGGCCAAGGGGAGGGTTAATGTTTGAAAGGGTCACTGTGTTTTTTTAACTCACGCTCATGATTTGACACTGTGCCCAACACCAAAAGTGAGCTGGTTTCCTTTCAGACACTATTTAGCATGAATTATGGGACTTAAAAAACCACGATGAACATTGAGCTACAAGTAAGGTTCTTTGTCTCAACGTTCGTCGTGGTTCCTATTGGTAAGGCAATTAGATTCCTATTGTAACACTTAGGGCCGTATGTTCAAAGAAGTAGTGAAATAGCTTTTGTCGTTTGTAACGACTTTTCAAAGTAGAGTGTCGTTGGTATCATTAATATTTTTAGAGAGTGTCGGTTGTTATTGGAAATATGTCGTTTGTCCTGACTGAAATTGTCGTATGGAACGACAAAAAAATGTCTTAACTAAAGACAAAAATGTCTTAAAAAATGTCTTAACAACAAAAATGTCTTTAAAAATGTCTTAACTAATGACAAAAATGTCTTAAATAAAGACAAAAATTCTCACATTCAGAACACATGCCCTCCACTTTTTTCTTAACGTACAAATTTTGTCTTTTGAAAGACATTTTTTTGTCGTTAGTTACGACGAATTTTCTTTTCCTCTATACGACACTGGAGAGTAGTTTAACCACGGCCTAGCCACGCCCCTTTGCCCATCAGTTCTGGAGTTGTGTCGTACACAACGGACATTACTAGTTTTTTGTCGTATACTCTATAGAAAATCTGTCGTTCATGCATTCAATGACTTATTTTTGTCTTTCATACGACAATTTTTTGTCATTATCCCTTTGAACATATGACCCTTTGTGTGTGCACCACTCAGTGTTTATGTTTGCCCTACTGACAGTTTTACAGACATCTTTCCATAGTAACGTCTGCGCGCCTGCGCTGTCACTCCCAGCCGGCTCTAGGAGGCGTTTCTAGGAGCCGTTCGGCTCCAGAAGGGACTGACAGCGCAGGCGCGCAGACGTCACTATGGAAAGATGTCTGTGCTCCTTCCAGCCTGTCAGGCCCGGAGTAGTGGCTCATTCTCATGAACGCGGTAATAATTCTGGCTACTAGTGCTACTGAGTGCTAGTCGCCAGATGGGGAATTATTTGGGACAACATTTTTTAAGGGTGGTACTTCCGCTTTAACATCTTGGATATTACAGATGTGCACAATCCATTGTTTTATTGAGAGCGGCTTTAGCGTTAACCCATTGAGTGCCAGAGGGGGTACGCAACGCATTGCACTCAAAGAGTTAAAGGGATAGTAATACTTCGTTTTAACTTTATTTTATTTTGTAGGCATTAAAATTATAAGTCTTATCTCTCAAACCTTTATGGTTTGAGAGGTATTCACAAGCAAAGTTTCCCCTCCCGCCCCTTTTACCTAGTGTAAGCCATCTCTTTTCAGATGTGGAATCCAGTCCATAGACCAGACAGATAACAGAAGGGGACAATCTTCTTCCTATGAGAACAATGAAAGCCCTGCCCCCCTTGAAAAGCTTTTCAGGCTTTTCCCTTATCTTATTTGAAGATTGTCCCTCTCTGCAGTCTACCTGGGCACCTCCCTTCTGATCTGGCTGGACAGTGTTACATCAGTAAAAGGGGCGGGAGCGGGATACTTTATCATTCAATTTCTCTTGAACTACAACTCTGACAGAATTGAAATAACACTCTCCAAAGTCCAAATACTATGATGATTAATTAGAGCTGCTTTTATTATGAAATATTACTATCCCTTTAAGGGATTAGTCAGGGCTGACAATATTTTTGAGAGCAGCTGACAGATCAGATTTTCAGTACAAAATATAATATACCATTTTTCTTATTGATGTGAATCTGGATTCTAAAGGACCGCATGTTCAGAAGAACTCTAAAGTAATTGTGGGGGTGCATCAAATGGAAGAAATACAAATTGCATTGATTGAAATGGGTACTTAACCTTTTCAATGCTGGATAGGTCTCCAAAGTCTTGCAAAAGCATTCATAGGGTTAAGAAACCCAAACATTTAAAATCATTTTGATTATGGGGAATATTTGATTCTCCACAGTGATACAGTTGGCTTGCCTCATAGGGAGTTTAGAGGGGATATTTTCTTGTAAAGACTTTCGTAGACGTGTTTTTTTTCTGTAGTCAGATTTTTAGCCTATTCTACTGCAGATAAAACATTAATTTGTAGAGTGAAAAGAACAGAGCGCTTCTCACGATGTTGCTTTTGATGCAAAGTGACAGGATGGAAAGGACAACCATCAGACATGATAAATATGATAAAAACCACTGCATTTTGACTATTTTATGATGTATCCAAGGCAACAATATTCATTCCCAATATACAGATGTAGCAGTACTTAGTGATGTGATTTTCCTCTCTTATTTATAACTCTTTGTGTTAAGTAAACAATTTGCTTATCAGATCAAGATGGAGTAACTCAGGCAGATGACAGTTAACTCTTTCCTGCCCACCAGCAGCACCAGATATTGTAACGGTATCGTCTTAAATGGTCACACGTAAAAGAGTGTGGCGACATGGCATATCAACTATGTCGCCATGTTAAAAATGGCAACTGCAAAGCAAGTCACCACCACTCCATGTGCATCTGTCAGGGGTGGTGGTGGTAGTAGGGAGACCCATTGCCAGGGGAGGGCTGGCAACTTTTGGCCTGGGGGGCAAGTACAATTAAGTGGCCTATTTCTATTACTGCTCCAGCCCAATGTCCCAGCCCAACCCCTTTTATTAATGTTATAGCTGGCATTAATGTTATGGATTAAGTCAAGTGATACCTCAGAGCTTATAACTGAAATGGTAGTGCACTATTGATATCACAGAGATGACAACTGAAATGGCAGTACACTAGTGATACCACAGAGCTTACAATTGAAATGGATCTACACTAGCGATACCACAGAGCTTACAGTTGAAATGGATCTACACTGGTGATACCACAGAGCTTACAATTGAAATGAAGCTACACTAGTGATACCACAGAGCTTACAATTGAAATGAAGCTACACTAGTGATACCACAGAGCTTACAATCGAAATGGAGCTACAATACTTGTGTAGCTCCTTCAATTCTGTTTACTCTATTTACAGCAGCAAATGGGAATTGAGTGAGGCAGTGGCCCACTGGCCCATATTCATGACCAGCCTGGGGGGCAATTGCCCCCTTGCCCCCCAGGCCAGCCCTCGCCTGCCCATTGCCACCATGTCTCTTGCCTACTCCTGGTTGGTATAAGCCAGTAAAGATCTCATATCACCATCCTCATCAGCAGCAGCAACAGCACCACCAGATTCTTCCTCTTTTCTTGCTGTTGGTGGTCGAAACTGTGACATAAGAGTAGATGATGCACCTGGTGTTATACTCACAGACACAGCAGGCTCAGAGACCATAACTGGGTCCTACTACTGTTGCACACAGAGCCAGATTTATATCCCAGGTGCCCCTAGTCAAGGCCCTCTTAGCTCCGCTCATGGCCACAGCTTCACTCCTTACATGGCCCCACCCCCAGTTCCATTTACTGTTTCCCGGCACAGAAGATACCTTTGACATATAACAAGCAAGGAAAAAAACAAAGCTTTAACTCCTTGGTTGTTGTAACAGCATTGGAGATCTCTCTAGCATCCAAGGGGTTATATAATAATAGCCTGTACAGGGACACTGAGTTTGCTCTAACCACACCCACTATTCATAATGTGGGTGTGTCCAGTACAGCTGATGTGCCCTTCAAAATTAGGAGCTCTAGGCCAGTAATTCTCAGCTCCAGTCTCGGGGCACACCAACAGGTCATGTTTTCAAGATATCCCTAATTAATCACAGTTGAATCAATCACAATGATTGAGCCACTAATTACTCACCTGTGATTACGCAGGAACAGCCTGAAAACCTACATACAGCCATCGGAGTGCCTTCAGCGCTACAGTCCTTGTGGGAGGTCTTATACTCTTGATGCTGGTGGATTGTGATTACTGTGTATTGGGGACCAAACAACAGGAGTCTGATATTGTACTGAAGCAAGAGAAGAAGAGAGAGAGCTGGGGCAGCGCTGAGCAAATCTGGGATGATGTTATTGTTTCAAAAAGAGTCCTGCTGAGCGCTGCCCCGGCTCTCTCTCCCCTTCTCTCGCTTCAGTACAACATCAGACTCCTGTTGTTTGGTCCCCAATACACATTAATCACAATCTACCAGCATCAAGAATATAAGACCTCCATAAGGACTGTAGCGCTCAACACAAGGACTGTAGCACTTAACACAAGGACTGTAGCGCTGAAGGCACTCTGGAATGCAAACACTCTGTGACAAAACTGTGTAAACAGGGAAGGAGACAGTCACCCCTTGGCACACCCGCCCTATTAATGAACATGCAGCATAACCAACACTGTGCCCCCTGTTTGCCCCACCATCAAGAGCAACATGGCCCAAACAATTCTGCAAAAATGGCGTCAAGCAAACCCCCACTGGCCAAGAACATTGGCAGAAACACCCATCATTACTTGGGTTGTGGATGTTGACCTTCCTGCTTAGTAGTCAATAATAGTGAGTTCGACTTGGTCTTAGTGGACTTGGAAGCAGTGTCGCTAATGATTATAACCAAGATGATTGTGTATTTTTAGGCATGTTTACTTCTCTAGGCTTTACAGATGATCTCTCAAAGAGCCTTTTTCTTTCAGCTAATATTTTGCCAAATCTTCATCACTTTCACTCTCTACTTTACCTGTATCTAAAGAAGAAGGGAACAAAAGTGAAGGGACACATTCTAAATCAACACCATTGCAGCAGCAGCAGCAGCAGGAACATCCACTTCTTCACCACAACTTAAATATTCTTGAAGGATTTTTTAAAGTCTGAAACAGTTTATTTTCAATTTTACCTTCAACTGATAGTTGCTACCATCAATGCTATTATCAGATAACTACAATTCACTCTCTTTGCCTGTCTGCCTACACTAGCTAGCATCCAAAATTCAGCTGCTCTCTCTCCTTCTCTCTCCCTTTCTCTCTGTCTCTTGCTCTGTCTCTCAAGCCTAGACTGACAACATGCAGGCCACTGACAATCCTTTTATACTAGCACGTGGGGAATACATGGGGAACTTGTCACGTGTGGAGAGTCATACATTGTTATCAATTACTTCAATGTAATAAAAAAGGAGGAAAAAGTCTGAAAATTGGCACTTTTCATAAGAACTCTGCCCCCCCTCGAAAAGTGTTGTATTTTGCATGTTTCTTTCAAGGCAAAACGTTTCACCCATCCCTATGCCTAAACCATGTGCTCATCAAGATGGGGACTATAAAACAGAATGGTCATCTAACACCAGTCCTTGCCCTTATGTTTATCAGTAGGTGGGGACTTTAAGTAATTTTGGGGTTTTCTATACCCTTGGCCAAACCCCTTGTATAGTGATGTTCCGGTCATATAAGTGAGGGGTCGAAAAGCCACCCACTACCCCACACACCATTAACCCTTTGAATGTCAGAGGGGTAGAAAAAGCATTGCAAAGCAATGCGTTGCCTACCCCTCTGGCACTCAAAGGGTTAATTTGTGGTGATGAAAATAAGCGGTGGGCTCAATATAAAATAGAGGTGGGAGTTCCCATTCCCCGCACCCCTAAACTTTGGGAATAGGGTCATAAAATGAAAATAGCAAAGATCTAATGAATCTTGTGCAAGAAGTGAGAACTATTAAAATGTTCATGGGTCTGAAGATCCACCTTTTCCTCATCCTCTGAATTTGGGGAGAAGGCAAAATAACATGTTAGCTTTTTTTTTTTTCCTCTGAATTCTCATCCCTTGTGAAGCTCAAAACACCCCCTTTTCTCTCCCCCTTTGTGCTGTGGGACTAACACCCTCTTCTGTACACCACTTCCTTTGCATTCCGAGTTCAAATGCGTTGTTAATTTGTTATTTACAGATTCCTGGATCTAGCAACAAAAACGTATATGCTCATAAGATTTTCTTCTTCTAGATCCTCTGAGATACAACTAACATATTCAAACTCTGCAGGGGCAATGTATTTATTGATTGATTTAAAGGATGAAATCATCCTTCCTAAGTCAACTTAAACTAATAGCTAAGTAGGGCCTTAAAGGGATAGTAATGTTTCATAATAAAAGCAGCTCTAATTAATCATCATAGTATGTGGACTTTGGAAAGTGTTATTTCAATTCTGTCAGAGTTGTAGTTCAAGAGTAATTCAATGACAAAGTGTCCCCCTCCCACCCCTTTTACTGATGTAACACTGCTCAGCCAGAGCAGAAGGGAGGTGCCCAGGTAGATTGCAGAGAGGGACAATCTTCAATTAAGATAAGGGAAAAACCTGAGGGGGGGCAGGGCTTTCATTGTTCTCATGGTAAGAAGATTGTCCCCTTCTGTTATCTGTCTGGTCTATGGACTGGATTCCACATCTGAGAAGAGATGGCTTACACTAGGTAAAAGGGGTGGGAGGGGAAACTTTGCTTGTGAATATCTCTCAAACCATAAAGGTTTGAGAGATAAGACTTATATCGTTCTTCGTGTTTTTTTAATGCCTACAAAATAAAATAAAGATAAAACAAAGTATTACTATCCCTTTAAAGGAGCAGTATACATTTGTTATGAAAAAAATATATATCTTAGAGCTTTTTCTGTTGGTGAAAATAGGGTTACTTCCGTTGCTGAAAAATGCTTATTTTCAGAGATATTACAGTTTAAATTCTATATTTTGTACAATAACTGTTAATGTACAAAATATAGAGTTTAAACTGTAATATCGCTGAAAATATGCATTTTTGTAGTGGTCAGAGTCCAGTTTGACATTCTGTTGCATTATCTAGGATGGAGAGTCACTGATAAACCATTCTCTATAGAATGTGATAAAAACTGCTACCAGTTAGAATTTTCAGGAAGTAATCACACTGTAATTCACTTCCTGACAATGTGAACAGTTATAATGTTTGAAAAAAACAAATGACAGTGGAAGGAGTAACCTTGTTTTACTCAGAGGGAAAAACTCTATTACACATAGGTTTTCATTAAAAAAAAATGTTTACTGCACCTTTAAAGTGGAACTTTCATCTATTAATATGTTGCCATGCAATCATTAAAGGAGCAGTAAACTTTTTTTTTATGAAAACACATATTTTATAGATCTTTTCCTGCTGAATAAAACAAGGTCACTCCCACTGCTGTCAGATGTTTTATTCAAAATTTATAGCAGTTTAAATAATCAGGAAGTGAATTTACTGTGTTTACTTCCTGATAGTTCTGACAGGAAGTGAATTTACTGTGTTTACTTCCTGATAGTTCTAACTGACAGGAAGTGACTCAGCAGTTTCTATCACATTCTATGGAGAACTGTATGTCTCTGACTTTCCTCTCCATTAGACTCTAACAGGAAATCTAATTAGAATTTGACCACTAGAGGGCACTGCTAATGTAAAAAAACATGGGTTTAAACTGTTATAACTGGAAATATAAATCTCTCGGCAGTGGGAGTACTCTTATTTTACTCAATAGGAAAATCCCTACAATATATATTTTTTCATAAAAAAAGTTTACTGTTCCTTTAAGCACATGGCGACTAGCTTAAAAATACATGTCTTGACTATCAAAAGTGGCAGATTCTAAAGAAATCGTTACCCATTGGAGACCAGAAGCCAGGTAACAGCGCAGACATCTTGTTAAAGATGAGGATTTGGTCACATCATATGGCCATAGAATGCTAAGCTTGCACCAACGCCAAGGTACCTCATATTTGGCAAGTACCTAACCTTAATATGCTTTGTCTTATGAGCAGAAACTCTCCTACTATAGGCATTTACTAACCTTAGTTTACTTTATCCTGAGAGCTGAGTCTTGGTCAGCTTTACTCATTAATGGAGACAGACTCTCTGACAGGCATTATATAGTGTCCTACAGACAATGAGCATTGCACCTGGGGGTGGGAGGGGTGCTTAATCCAATAGAAGCTGGTCAAAACGTCCAAAAATACAATTCCAGTCCAGGTTTTGGTAAGCACACCCAAAGAAAAAAAAAACATTTAAAATTGCTGGAGTGCAACCAATTTTGACCAAAATAGCTAAAAGCAAATATACAATTTGGTCAAAATTGGTTGCACTCCAGCAATTTTAAATGTGTTTTTTTTCTTTGGGTGTGCTTACCAAAACCTGGACTGGAATTGTACTTTTGGAAGTTTTGACCAGCTTCTATTGGATTAAGCACCCCTCCCACCTCCAGGTGCAATGCTCATTGTCTGTAGGACACTATATAATGTCTGTCAGAGAGTCTCTCTCCATTAATGAGTAAAGCTGACAAAGACTCAGCTCTCAGGATAAAGTAAATTAAGGTTAGTAAACTCCTATAGTAGGAGAGATTCAGCTCATAAGACAAAGCATATTAAGGTTAGGTACTTGCCAAAATGAGGTACCTTGGCGCTGGTGGCAAGCTTAGCATTCTATGGCCATATGATGTGACCAAATCCTCATCTTTATTATAGTAGTGATATGCAGGCACAATGCCGCAGAGTAAAGAGTTAATGGTGATGAAAATGTGGATGTGCACAAATACTTTGTATATTTGCTTATAGCTATTTTGGTCAAAACTGGTTGCACTCCAGCAATTTTAAATGTGTTTTTTTCCTTTGGGTGTGCTTACCAAAACCTGGACTGGAATTATATATATATATATACATATACTTGTATTTACACCTGCACTCACATATCTCCTTCAATTATGTTCAGTCCGGGTGCTGTTCAACAGTTATGTATTGATGATCAAATAGAAGAAAACGTATTCACAGTCATCAATATAGAAAATCTATTAAATTATATCATACAAAACATCATATAGCAATGGAAATGTTTCGGTCCTCTCAAAGGGACCTTCCTCAAGCTAGAAGAACAAAATCAAAAGTGAAATTATTTATAAGTGACTTACCCGCCACATGCAAACACCGGAAGCCTCTAGGTGTAGTAAAAAGACACCACGCACCAAAATCGAGTGCACCAAAATGACGTGCTCACATAGTGCGCATGTTCAACAGAATCATCACCAACTACCTGGCCTCAATGCTTGTGTTACCATCGGTTGCCATGGAAAACATCATGTGTTCTGTTGTCATAAATAAGTGCAGTGACCCTCCGTGATCATAATAAACGTGAATAGTAGTAACAAGAATGAATTTAAATTAAAAATAACACTAGTCTAATAGCCAGTGTTCAAAATTATATAAAAACAAAAACCACAAAAAATACACAGAGGTCCACACTTGTATCAATGTATCAGAAACCCAGGGACAAAATAAGACAAACAGCATCGATCGCTATTAGATACAGTTTGACTTACCAGGAGCCACAGATGGATATTGTCAAAAATCACCATAGAATAAAAGTAGAAACTAAACTAAAGTAGAAACTAAAATAAATATAAATATGAAAATACAAATACATATAAAAAATACAAAAAGTGCATTTTCTTCTATTTGATTGTCAAAAAAAAAGTATATATATATATATATATATATATATATATAAAAGAGAAAGGCTCATTGCATAATTTATGTCTCCTCAGGAGACACACACACCCAGGGGTGGCAATAAGGAGGGGTTACTGTTCCCATTGGGTGATTCAATGGGGGCGTGATTTTCACACCAATTGCAGTGGCCGAAGGGAGTTGGCCCACCCCCACTATGCAGCCTGCCCACCACTATCAAAGTCAGAAAAAAACAATATGGCCGCCACTTGCTCCTACACCACAGACAAACACACAAATGCCTCATTCACACAGCACCAAACTCACACACATGCCCCACTCACACAGCACCAAACTCACACAAATGCCCCACTCACACACACACACATGCCCCACTCACACAGCACCACACACACAAATGCCCCACTCACACACACAAATGCCTCACTCACACACACAAAAGCCAGAAAGAAATATGGCTGACACACAGTCACTCACCCTGACTCCCAGTGGCCTCAGCAGGATCTGTACTACAGCCACTGAGGAACAAAATGGCACTCAAAGGGTTAAGGTAGGTCCTCATTGCTCAATTATTTCTTCACTGTCATCATTTGCCATACAACACAGAGGACAGGCAGCCATCAGAGTCACACTTAACGTACTGACTGCCACAGGGTTGTGTATCAAGTTTTACCCCTCAGGGAGTGTGTTCAAACCCCTCACACTGTAAACTTGCATTTCCCTCCCACTTCTCCTCCTTCCCCAGCCTATTATAACACTTTTCCACATTTATGTTAAGCCCCGCCCCCTACTCACGATTAAGCCCCACCCACTTTTACCCCAGATTGCCCCATTGCTCTCTCCACATCAGCACCACATAACTCCCTTCGGTTTCCTGCATCCTTCCTGGGCCCATAACCTGTTGCCATTTGTATTATAAGGATAGGATAACCGGGTATATAAACAAGTTATATAAATATGGAGGCAGAAACACACAGGTAATTCTAGCTTCTGTGTCTTTATTTTTAGAAAAAAACTACTCACTGTTTCTCTTCCTGTTACAGCAGGAAGGGGAAGTTGACAACAAACAAAACTTTACTTACACTTCTAGCAACCATACAATGTATAACATAGGCTACAGCACTGTGAGAGCACCTTTAGTGATATCTCAACACAGGGACTCCACAAGTGAAAGTTCCCAGGTATGAATACACTTCCCACTGCTATTTGTCTCTGACATGCCTCTCTATACCTTAACCATTTGAGTGCCAGAGGGGTGCACAACTCATGCACGCATGTGTTTCTGCGCATATATGTTGCGTGTGTACATCTCTGTTACATATTTGTGTGCATGTGTGCATCTCCGGTATGTGTGTGCATGTCTCTGCCGCTCACTGTGTGTATGTGTCTGCCTGTGTGTTGCATATTTCTGTGTTTATCAGTGTGTCTACATTTCACACACGTTTGCCCAACACCGTCCCACATTGGTAGTGTATATATATAAGAGAGAAAACCTGCGTCCCCTGCCACACACACCCAGGGGCGGCTGTAAGGAACAGTTAGCCTGCCCCCCAACATCAGTCTTAACCTAGGCTGACCAGACCTCACCTTTAACCGGGGACGCATAGGAAAAATGCATACTGCAGGACTGCTTTCATTTCAGTGAAGTACTGCAAAATGGCTATTTCCTATGTGTCCCCGGTTAAAGGTGAGATCTGGTCACCCTACCTTAACCCTGTGTCAGAGTGGTACGCATACATTGCAATGCGTTGCGTACCTCTCTGGCAGTCAGAGGGTTAGCCCTCTCCTCCCCAACTCACCTACTGCTACATCACTTCTCTTGACTTACAACTCCTACAGTAAACAACTCATAGCACAATACTATAACCCACCAACCAGCAGCTCCCATTTTGCTGGGGAACCACACATTGATCACTTCTTTCAAAGACACACTGGGACACTCAGAGTCAGCTGGGGAATAGGTTAGAACACACAGATCTTCAGTTTCCATGCTAAGAACAGGGGCTGATGGACTCACTTTGTTTCAATTTAACCCTTTGAGTGCTGTTGCAATGCCTTGGATACCTCTCTGGCACTCAGAGGGTTAAGCCTATTAACCCTTGGAGTACCAGAGATGATATGCAGCACATTGCTCTGCGTACCTCTGTCACTCAAAGGGTTAATATGTGTTTGGAAAGCTTCCACATTTGGGTATTGTGCAGCCCACTCTTTCCTCACAAGTGGCCCACAGGGTTAAACTGATTTCTTTGAAAATGTCCATTGATTTCAATGAGACTATTAATTCCATGAATGCTACAGACAATGCAAACACATTGCCAAACCAACGCGTTGCGGACCATTGTAGCATTCAAGGGGTTAAAGCCCTATTTATGTCAACACGATTTTCCTGAATTTTCAATTCAACCCTATGGTGTCAGTTTTTTTTTACTTGCACCTTTTATCTTGATACATAAGGCCCATACAGTTATACTCTTACCCCATTAATTTAAACCCATTTATACTTTTGGCTCTTGCAGCAGCTGACTGTGCACTGTGATCTGTGAGGCTGATGTACTAACACAAAGAGGAACAATTCATCTGTACCATACAGAACAAATACAATGCTTTGCTGACCTCTCTAGCATTGAAGACGTTAAAACGCCCATTTAAATAAATGGGTATTGTTCCCTGTGCTGCTGTTACTTTTCCACAAAATTCCACCACTTTACTTAGTATATGAGCCTTCCTGTTTTGAAGCCCATTAGCTGTTAGGGGTCCCTCTATTGATCCCTTGCCTACGGCCCATGGACAAATAATCCGGATCTGTCTCAGCCGACCACCACGGCCCACTAATGCAAGGAGCGCCCAACATGTGTCACATATTCCTTTCACTGCCAGAGGACTATACAACTTATTACACAGCAATGTGTTGTGTACCTCTCTCACACTCAGAGTTAAAGTGCTTCACTCCAACCAACTGCTACACTAGGTGTGTATAATGCAGTAACCCTACAGCCCTGTATTTCATGTCTACTTCACTGTCTATGTATAGTCATTTCTCCCCCTCACCCATTACTTTACTGTAACACTTCACTGTCCCTCCTCTCCTCAATCTCTAATCTCCTTCTCCCTTGTCACCCCCACTCACCTATCCCCTTGCCATTCATCCATAGTCCCAATCTCGCATTTTACTCCCACATCACTATTACATTATCTATCACTGCATCTGTCACTTAACCCTCTGTCGCACAACCTATTTCTTCAAATGTACTGCAGTATCCACTGCTGTAATCTAAATTATTCCTTTACTCACAAACATCTTCTCACTGTGACCTTCTACAAGTAACACAGCACACTCACTTCAACTGTAAGGATGCAGGGCCTTATTCATCAAGTAACACAGCACACTCACTTCAACTGTAAGGATGCAGGGCCTTATTCATCAAGTAACACAGCACACTCACTTCAACTGTAAGGATGCAGGGCCTTATTCATCAAGTAACACAGCACACTCACTTCAACTGTAAGGATACAGGGCCTTATTCACCAAGTAACACAGCACACTCACTTCAACTGTAAGGGTACAGGGCCATATTCATCAAGTAACACAGCACACTGACTTCAACTGTAAGGGTACAGGGCCTTATTCACCAAGTAACACAGCACACTCACTTCAACTGTAAGGATACAGGGCCTTATTCATCAAGTAACACAGCACACTCACTACAACTGTAAGGATACAGGGCCTTATTCACCAAATAACACAGCACACTCACTTCAACTGTAAGGATACAGGGCCTTATTCATCAAGTAACATAGCACACTCACTACAACTGTAAGGATACAGGGCCTTATTCACCAAATAACACAGCACACTCACTTCAACTGTAAGGATACAGGGCCTTATTCATCAAGCTGAAGAGCTGCAATTAAAACATTTTTTACAAATCTTATCAGCATATCTACATCACCACTGCGTCTGTCACACACTGTCTACATATGTGACATACGTCCATGTATGTGTGTCTCTCTCTGTATGTATGCGTTTCACAGTGTGTGACACGCTCTGTCTCTTTAAGTGCGTGTCTGTAACACTGCATGTTTCTGTTTCATACAATGTCTCTCTGTGTAAATAATATGACGGGCAACGCCGTCCCACATCGCTAGTATATATATATAAACAATGAAAGAATAAGTCAGTACTCACAGGACTTTCAAGAAAAAATGAATTTTTACTTCATTTCAACATTTCAATGTGCGATTCACATCTTCCTCAGGACCTGAGGAAGATATGAATCGCACATTGAAACGTTGACACAAAGTAAAAATTTATTTTTTCTTGAAAGTCCTGTGAGTACTGACTTATTCTTTCATTGTTTGTACTCACTCCCGTAAAGTACAGCACCCAGGCAATTACCATATCTTAGTGAGAGTGCTTCCCCATGGACAGTATATATATATTAGCAATGTGGGACGGCGTTGCCCGTCATGTTATACAGGGAATGTTTTCTTTTTATAAATGTTATGATAGTGAAATATGGCGCAGGGTGTACGTGTCAGAAAGGTACACACAGTGATACACAGACACATGTGCAAACACACACATATACAGGGGGACACACAATGATAGACAGAAACGCATGGAACACACATACATACACACACATGCACTGACATACACAAACAGTGACACACAGATGTAAATCAGAACATACATACATACAGTGTGAGCAGTGTAAGTAACATACCTCCCAACATTTCAAATGGCCAAAGAGGGACACTTGTGTTTTAGGTGGTGTTACTGGGGGTGTGGCTGGTGGTGTATTTTAGAGAATTTTTAATCCTTTGAGTGCCGGGGGTAAGCAATGCATTGCATACCTCTCTGGCATTGAAATGGTTAAGTTACTCTTTCTGTAAGTGAATGATTTAGAAGAAGATGAAGGTATTTTTTTTACACAGACTCATTTATAAGATACTAGCAATGTGGGACGGCGCTGCCCGTCAGGATATATAGGGAATTAATGCACACACATGGATGCAAGACACACACACACAGAGACACACACGCAAATGCACACGCATGCACTGAGATGCATAAAGAGCGACACAGTCATACACACATACATGCAATGCACAACATGCAGACACATAGTGTGATACAGACATGCAACACACACAGTGAGGAACACACAGGCACACACACACACACACACACACACACACAGAAGTGAGTCAAAAGGGGGTGACTTATGTGTCATTGTAATGAGTTCGTGTTTGTACTTATGCCTCCACTGTGGCATTCATTCTTGCACTTGAAATGAATGTGGTAATTGCACATACGATGTTGAAAGGTGGATCGTGCTGGCTCCCGGGGTGTGAGTGAGTGAGTGTGTGTGAGTGGCATTCATTCATGTAGTTGAAATGCATGTGGTAATTGCACATACTATGGTGGAAGGTGGATCATGCTGGCTCCCGGGGTGTGAGTGAGGCTATGGTAGAAGGTGGATCGTGCTGGCTCCCGGGGTGTGAGTGAGTGCGTGTGAGTGTGAGTGATTGCATGTGAGTGACTGCGTGAGTGTGTTAGTGAGTGTGTTAGTGTGTGTGAGTGTGTGTGATTGAGTGAGAGTGTGTGAGTGTGAGAGTGTGTGAATGAGAGGGTGTATGAGAGTGAGTGAGAGAGTGTTAGTGTGTGATTGAGAGTTTGAGTGAGAGTTTGTGTGAGTGTGAGTGAGAGAGTGTGAGTGTGTGAGTGTGTGTGAATTATTGTGAGTGTGTGTGAATTATTGTGAGTGTGTATGATTGTGTATGATTGAGTGTGTATGATTGAATGTGCAAGAGAGTGCGAGAGAGTGCGAGAGAGTGTGAGAGAGTGTGAGAGAGTGTGAGTGAGTGTGTGACTGTGTGTGAGTGTGTGTGTTTTTTGTCTGATGTGTTTGTGTCTGTGGTGTAGGAGCTATTGGCAGCCATTTTGTTTTTTCAGTTACTTGGATAGTGGTGGGCGGGCTGGATAGTGGGGGCAGGCCAACTCCCTGCATGATTTAAATCACTCCCCCATTGAATCACCCAATGGGAGCAGTAACTCCTCCTTACTTAACCATTTGAGTGCCAGAGGGGTACACAACACATTGCTTTGCAATCCGTTGCATACACCTCTGGCACTCAAAGGGTTAAGTTGAGGTAACATAACAATATAACACATGGTGGCTCTTCAGTTGAGGCAGCGTAGCAATATGCTGAGGGAACAAATAGAAAGTGGTGTTTGAGGCTTGCCCTCTGTAACATACAGCAAAGCATCTCTCTCCCTTTAAGGAGAAAGGGTGGGAATCAGAAGCAGGAAGTGGAGGAGTAACAGTTGAAAACAGACAGTTAGTGATGTTGACTGAAGAGATTAAAAGAGTTAAATAAGAGTTGCTATTAAGTTTATCCCTGAGTTTGTATTTTATGGAAACATTACACCCTCGTACTGAAACAGTGTGTATGGAGGGTTACAATTATCTTTGGGAGGTGAAACAGTGTGTTTGTGGGGTCATGATCCTGAGTGAGAGTGTGTGTGGACCAGGAGAAGTTATTGATATCCCTACTTCAGGAGCGAGTGGCAGCTAGATTTTTTTTTGTCAGTTGGATAGTGGTGGGCGGGCTGGAGGGGGCGGGCCAACTCCCTGTATGATGAAGATGCCCCCATTGAATCACCCAATGGGAGAAGTAAAGTCCCCATTGAATCACCCAATAGGAGTTGTGTCTCCTAATGAGACATAAATTATGTAATGAGGCATTCTGTTCAACGTGTGTTTGTTTTCTGAGGAGACATAAATTATGTTCTGTGTGTGAGGTACCATAAATTATGCAATGAGGCGTATTCTTTTATATATATCTAGATATACAGAAGTTTATACCCACATTACTGTGGGTTTTATTGATGTGGAACAATCTGACACACTGGTACATACACCACACAGTATGATGTCCTAAATAGAGGAGCAGAGGGATTTGGGTGTCAAACAGGGACTGTCCCTCCTATACTGTATAGTGCCAGTCCTTATATACAGACACATGCAGACTGTATACTATACAGCAGAGGTTCTCAGCCCGTGCCCTCAGTGGCCACTAACAGGCCAGGACTTAGGAATTTCCCTGCTAGAACACGTGTGTTGATCAGAGGCTCAGTCATATTGATTAACTCACCTGTGCTTTTAAAAGGAATTCTAAAATCCTGGCCTGTTAATAGCCACTGAGAGCACAGGTTGAGAACCACTGCTATACAGTGCCAGACCATTGTAGATAATTTTTAACCCTTTGAGTGCCAGGGGGTAAGCAATGCATTGCATCCCCTCTGGCATTGAAATGGTTAAGTTACTCTTTCTGTAAGTGAATGATTTAGAAGAAGATGAAAGTATTTTTTTAGACAGACTAATTTAACAGATATATATAGAAGTTTATACCCACATTACTGTGGGTTTTATTGATGTGGAGCAATCTGATACACTGGTATATACACCACACAGTGTGATCTCCTAAATAGAGGAGCAGGGGGATTTGGGTCTCAAACAGGGACTGTCCCTCATATACTGTATAGTGCCAGTCCTTATACACAGTCACATGCAGACTGTATACTATACAGTGCAAGCGCATATATAAATAGTTTGTCATACATGCTATACAGTGAGCTATGTACAGCATGGAGATGATTGCAAGAACTGGCATCTCTACTTACAGACAAACTGACAAACAATCTGGTCTCTTTCTCTCTCTTTGTGCAATATATAAATACAGTCACACCCATGTCTCTGCCACTTACCAGCTCAGCTGAAGCCCTGCTCTGCACTGCCTGATCATGTCTCTGCCGTTGTTCCAGTTTCTCTGTGCTAGCAAGTCAGCTCCCCAGTATCCTGCCTGCTGATTAGTTAGAAATCAGCTCACTTGTAGTAATTGGCAGGGCTGTGCAGGCTCACAAACAGGGAATGAAGAAGCTGCATAATACAGATTGGACCATGGCCTTCCCATCATCCTCAGCTGCTCAGCGTGCATGTGTGGGTCTCTGAGTGTGTGTGTACATGTTTGTATGTGTCTGCCAGTGTGTTGGGGGCATGTGTGTGTGTGTGTGTGTCTGTGGTGTAGGAGTAAGTGGCAGCCATTTTTTTTCAGCCTTAGATAGTGGTGGGCAGGCTGGATAGTGGGGGCGGGCCAAAAATCACACCCCCATTGAATCACCCAATGGGATCAGTAATCCTCTTTACTGCCACCCCTGGGTGTGTTTTGCCAGGCACAAAGTCTTCTTTTATATAACTGCCTCTTCCCCACCCTGAGCTGTATAAATATCCTATAATATAAAAGGCCAGAATGTTTGTCCAATGCAGTCATGAGCAGTAGAGACTGCCCGAATGCTCAGAATGCTGTGAGCAGGAGGTGGCAGTACACAGAGCAGGACCGGCCTCTTTACCTGACCGCTCCTTGGTCTGTGTACACAGGCTATTACACTAGTAGTGGAATAATATACTTGGTCCATCCGTCTGCCTTACACAGAAGAGAATTGCTGTGAAATATTGAGCTTGTTCTATGAGAGGAAATAACACAAACCGAAGTACTTAGATTGCCATGAAATCTTAAAGATATCAACTTAAATAAACTACTAGACCTTGAAATTTATAG
Organism: Rhinophrynus dorsalis; assembly: GCA_037306005.1. Taxonomy (NCBI): domain Eukaryota; kingdom Metazoa; phylum Chordata; class Amphibia; order Anura; family Rhinophrynidae; genus Rhinophrynus; species Rhinophrynus dorsalis. The sequence continues at coordinate 24,395 of JBBDGT010000188.1, read as the reverse complement.
ACTGAATGTGGATCCATTATATCGACTGGGGTTTGCATATTTAAAAACCTAATACTAAATTGCAAGTAGTCCAGCAGGTGTGCAGTTTAGGAGATATTCAGATTTATTTCTCTACTATGAACACTCCGAGTATGGCATCATATGCCAAATTATGTTGATAGGCCTCTCAATACAGCACAGAGCTTAAATAGTGTATTAACCATTTGAGTGCCAGAGGGGTATGCGACGCATTGCAAAGCAATGCGTTGTGTACCCCTCTGTCACTCAAAGGGTTAAACTACACTGCGTTCTTCCCTTTGCCTTTTTCAGAAATAAAAGCGTCAACATTTCATAAGCTGTCCATCTAACATAAGACATAGGAATTTTTGGTCTTGGCTATCATAACACAAAGGCAGTTTAGAATTAAGTTTTCATAAATGCAATTTTAATTCAAGGTTACTCGCCCACTTTAAATATATTGCACATTTTTACATGTCAGAATGTATCACCCCTAACTGAATGATGCCCAACACAGAGCAAGAAAAATTGTTCAATTGCCTGGAAAGGATAATAATCTCACAATTGTGGTTTGTCAGCACAGTGCTCAAAGTCTGAGCGTCATTACAGTCATGCGTGGCAAAGATGAATTATACCCTTGGAGTAAGTGGCTCTTAATTTGGCTAACAGAATTACTTACTTAGGCACGTGTGATTTATACAGACGTTAGTTGTATCTATATATTATTTTTTGCAATTAAACACTGCTATAATATATATACGGTATATCACCTCCCTTGATTCCAAAGGGCAATGTAAATATTCAAATGTTGGTAAAATGTCTCTGTTCAGCTCCAGGCTACTGCAGTTTCAAATACAAAAACAGTAAGTAGATTATATACCTGAGTGTTGTATGAATGATACCTACCTAGGTGAGTCCTTCTGTCTAATAAATTATTCTAAGGCTTGGTTCCCCTTCAAACTTTTGGATTAAAGAGTGGAATCCAACGTATCACTTAGTAGGCAAAAATTAATTAAAAATAATGAGAAGTTAAAAAAATCGAAAATGCTTGTTTGTGTGTATGTGAGTTTTCATTACACTATTCAACTCACAAAATGAGGAATTAGGTGACATAGAAGAAATGTATTGGAGATTACGCTAGCAAGTGTTGAAATACGTAAACCATATGTTATAAAATACACATATGCATACACACACACACACACACACACACACATATACATACACACATATATACACACACACATATATACACACATATATACACACACACACACACACATGCACACAGATACATACACATACATACACACACACACACACACACACATATACATACACACATATATATACACACACACACACATGCACACAGATACATACACACACATACACACATTGACACAAATTCTCATACACACATTCACACCACACATACACACACCACACACACACACACCCTCACACACATTCTCATACACATACATACACAGAACACACACACACACACATTCACACAAATTCTCACACACAGCATACATACTCACACACACGCATGCACACATATACACACACACAGACATATATATATATATATATATATATATATATATATATATATATATCTTAGGACTTTTTCTTCAGAGTTAAAGGGATAGTAATGTCCCAGAAATTTTTTTTGCATTTAGTGGGGATTAAAAAATCCTATCTCTCAAACCGCTATGCTTTGAGAGATATCTGCATTCAAAGTTTGACGTTTCCTGCTGTCAGCTGTAAAGCTGTCAGCAGGAGATCCGCGTCGGCAATAGCGTTTTTTTTTTAAAAGAATGACTGCATTGGAATGGTCTACAAAGTGTTTTTTGCATTCAAGTCAACTTTTTAATCCCTACAAAATGCAAAACAAATTTTCTGGGACATTACCATCCCTTTAAAGTGAACTTATCACCTTTAGTTTGTTTTACAGATAATTAAAATCTACATCTATGATTCTATGATGCATTAACATTTTTTATATTAAATAACAAGTTAAGAAATTAACCTTTATCTTTTGTTTGCCCAGTGAGGGAAGTTATGCTAATTCCCTGTACAGGATGCTATTAGATATGTTCAGGGACAAACTTACCTCTTGTGCTAATGGAAATGATCCCAGTGTGTGGGCTCTGCTTAGATTCATTCATGCCACACTGTGAGGTGATATTGGCCCAGAAAAGAAACACATTAGCATAATGTGCCATACTGTGCCACCAGTAAATAAAGGTCATTTTATCACAAGCTACAAACAAATAGCTAGAGCAACATATAGGCTGCTGAAATTATCTTTAAAATGAATTAAACTCATCTTAAGGTAACAGGGCCACAAAAAAAAATCAGTACTCTCACTGCTAGAAAATGCTTCATTCATAAATTGTGGCAGCTGAACCTTTTTTACTGAGCTCTTAGTCCAACAATATGTATTTTAATGAAACAATGATACTCATTAACCCTTTGAGTGCCAGAGTGGTATGGAATCATTCCGTACCACTCTGGTACCCAAAGGGTTAAATTCATATTATATCAATCAGGCATATTCCTTTATAATGCGTATTGTTTTTCTGTTTAATTGTTTTTACCTGTCTAAGGTATTCCTTTCCTTGTGCTATGAATTTAACCCTTTGAGTGAGAGATGGGTATGCATCACATTGCATTGCGTACCCATCTGTTTAACATGTAAATTATAGCCTTGTCTAACTTCCAGGTTTATCTTTTTAATACTTTCACAGACATTTCTTTAACCCCTTGAATGCTAACATCTCCAGTGCATTGCAAAGCCAAGTGTATCTCATTGGCCCATTGGAAGGTAAGTGTGAGTTGGGGGATGGTATATAAGTTTGGTGTCTTTTTCTAATGTCTCCTTGCCTGTCCGTTTTCTTGACAAAATGACTGCCACCATGAAATGCGTTGAGCTGGTCTTTTAGTTTGTGATTTTATCATATTTTTATTTTTAATTAGTATCTTACTTTTTCAGACAAGCAATGTTTTTGGGTTTTTTTTATAGGAGGATTCTGATTTGGAAGAGAAGACAAAACCAATCCAACTATCAGTGGTCTCTTCCTGAGCAGGATGGGTCTATGATCCTGGATGTGTTATATGTATACATGTATATTTGATAAAAAAAATAATAACATTTTGCAGCTACCAATAAAGTTTGCCCTGTTTTTCTGATCTTGTTTTCTAAGAAACCTACACGTTCTAGATTGCTACACACCTCCCTTAACATTTGTTTAGCAAATAACAACCCTTATATATAAAGGCAACGTGCAGCAATTCTGGGGCAAACCATCTGCACTGTAGGGGACAAAATATCCCTAAATTTCTTTTAATTTTCATGGGGCTTTTAATTCCTTGAATGCTAGAGAAGCCTTCAACAATCCCGAAGCTTCACAATGCATTGGAGACCTGCCTTGAATTCAAGGGGTTAAAATCCCCATCTCAATGTATACTTTAATTTGTCCTCCATGGTGCTGTTGGTTTGCCCCAGAATTGCTGCACTTTCCGTTACACATAAATAACTTAAAGGGGAACTATCAACCCCAATAAAGTCCACCTCCCCTAAATGGGCATCTAGCGATTAGCTTAACAATGCAACCGTTATGCAGAATAAAGACCACGTTACTCAAAAATCCTACCTCAGCCGACACTGACGGCCAGGCAACAGCGCTCTTGAGGCATATGTGCTCCTCCACTGACAGTCCATTCTGGTACCTAAAGGTACCGTGCGACACCTCCTAGAGGAGACCGGGATTGATGGCACAGGCATGCAGACGTCTGTAAACAAAGATGTCTGTGCTGTTGCCTGGACGTCACTGTCGGCTGAGGTAGGATTTTTGAGTAACGCAGTCTTTATTTTGTATAACAGTTGCATTAATAAGGTTTACCTAATTGGGGGGGTGGACTTTATTTGGGGTCATAGTTTCCCTTTAAAGTAGACCTATCACATAGATTTTTTTTTACATATTTGAAAACCTCATTCAAAACTGCCTATGTGTCATGTTAACCAATATCCTAGCAGCAGTACAGTGAAGAAATATTCACATTTTTGTTTCTAGGAAAAGTGAAAGTCTTCTGGTGCAGCACAGTGCTTAATTAGCATATTAAACATCAATGAAAAGATTTCATTATCAAATGAATCATTGCGGAAACCCTTCATTACCATATGAAATTTCAATAAAAAGCTTCACTAACATATGAAACCTAACGGCTACCACAATTAGCATACCATACCTCCCATGTGTCCCTATTTAGGAGGGACAGTCCCTCTTTTAGACCCAAATCCCTCTGTCCCTCTTTTCCACACTGATGTCCCTCTTTTTAGGAGATCAAACTGCGTGGTGTATATATAAGTGTATCATACTGCTCCACAGTAATAAAACTCACACTAATGTTTGTTTAAACATCAGTATATGTGTTTATAAACTGGTCTGTGTAAATAAAATACTATGATCTTGTTATAAGTCATTTATAAGGTTACACAAGGAGATGTCAATAGGTCATGAAACAGCCTAAAATATCTTGGTAATGCCCCGCCCACCAGCCAGGCCCTCAACAACACCCCCTAAAACACGTGTCCCTCTTTAGCAATTTGAAATGTTGGGAGGTATGGCATACATTAGCATGCAGTATCAAATATGACTATCTCCTTAAAGGGATAGTAATACTTGCAAATTACTAATCCCCATATTGTAGCTTTGTTAAAAAGAAACTTATTGCCCCCAGTGTCATCTCTCAAACCCTTATGGTTTGAGAGATGATAGCGCTCAAAGTTCCCCCCTCCCTCCCCCTTCCCTGACTGAATGCTGACTGCAGGGGAAGCTGTCATACGAAGTCTTATGTGCATCAGGCGGCTCTGCAGCTGAGCCGAGATCGCGTTTATAAAAAAGAATTCTTTCACTGAAACGGTCTTCTACGTGTGCTTGGTTTGTGCTTGGTTTGCAAACACACATAGAAGACCGTTTTAGTGAAAGATGTCTTTTTTATAAACACGATCTTGGCAATGCTGCAGAGCCGCCTGATGCAAGTAATACCGGATATCCCTGCAGTCAGCGTTCAGTCAGGGAAGGGGGAGGGGGGAACTTTGAGCGCTATCATCTCTCAAACCATAAGGGTTTGAGAGATGACACTGGGGGCAATAAGTTTCTTTTTAACAAAGCTACAATATGGGGATTAGTAATTTGCAAGTATTACTATCCCTTTAACTGTACATTTGCTGGTCTTTTGGATAATATGATCCATAGGCAGATTTTAATCACATTGTCAAATATGCAGACTTGAATAAAGGTGACAGGTTCACTTTAACATTTCTTTCCTTCCTTTCATTCTCATCACCATTTCTCTTGCCTGTTCCTGGCAGTGTCCTATATTTTCTTATCTTCTCTCCTTAATATTAATGTATTTTAAACTTTTTTTACTATTACTTCCAGACTCAGTTTTTTTCTCTCCATTTTTCAATTTTTCTTCTAATCTGATTGCCCTTTTACAACATGTATTACGTTCCTAGCAATTGTCAAATTATGCCTGGTTCCCATCAGACTTTATTACCTTATCTGCTTCATGAATGTATATTCCCAAATGTGAGTTCCACAAGCTCCAAATGTGTGATGTGACATGCTTCACTCAGCCCTGCAGTAATCAGCATGGGATCGCGTGAGTATTAATCCGTGAGCTACATCGGTAGTCAGGGACACAGGGCCAACGATCTTAGGTAAAATAGTACTAGGGCAGGGCTGGTGCAAGGATTTTTGCCACCCTAAGCAAAACCTCGTTTTGCCGCCCCTTGGCTCCACCCCTTGTGTCCTACCCCTTTATGCCCCGCCCTGTATGTGTTTAAATGTCAGTGTGTTCCCTATATGTGTATAAGCGTCAGTTTGTGTGTGTTCTCTATATGTGACTCTCCCCCCCCTTTGACTCTCTCCCCCTTTTGACTGTTGAGCCCCCCTTTGACTCTCTCTCCCCCGTCTGACTCTTGATCCCCTCTTGAATGTTATTATTAACACTTTCTTCCCCTGTCTGACTCTTTATCCCCTCTTGACCCCCCTTCCACTTACTCTTCCCGGTGCACATCTCTCTCTCCCAGTGAGTACGTTTCGGTGCCCTGCCTTGGCTGGCTATTTTTTAATGCAGCACAGCGATACCTGTTTCTCTCTTCCCCTCCGCTCCTTCAATCCTGGTCCAGGACTGAAGGAGCGTAGGGGAAGAAAGAAACGGGTAATGCTGTGCTTCATTAAAAAAATAGCCAGCCAAGGGAGGGCACCGAAACATACTTTTTTTTTACTTGGGCAGTAAGTAGTGAGCGGGGGGGGGGGGCGATGTGCCCCCAGAGAATGTGCACCCTAGGCCGATGCCTACCTCGCAATAGAAGCAATGTTAAATGATAGTGACTGATTAGAAAAGGTATTTTTCTAATGGTAGCATAAATAATATTAAAAATTATCTATATACATATGTAACAAAGGTCCCTGTTGGAGCATGTCCATATTGGACTTCAGAACATCAGTATCCAGGGCCTATTTAAATGTGTAGTGGGAAATAAAATCATTGCTTGGATTCCTTTCTTCAGGGACTATAGATTCCAACACCCTGAAGAAAGGATTTAGGATACAGAAACGCGTTGGTGTATTTTAACCTTGTTTTATCTGATATGGTAAATAAAGTATTCTCTTTGAACACAGATAGTTGGCTACGATAATCATAGAAGTAAAGACTGGAAGGGAGACATGTGGATGCCTGTACAGCGGCAGGTTGATGGAATCCCCTGTTGCTCTGAACCGGTTGTTCTGAATACAACCCGAACTTTCAAAACTGTGAGTAATCTGATTATCTGGAAACATCAAGAATCTATTCTATGTAAAAAACACCCCTTTCTTGTGTTTTTCGTTTTCCTGTACAGTGTGTTATGGCACTCAAGGGGGGTTATTCACTAAACTGTTATTCTATGGAGCCTATTCATTAACATTTCTTAGGTTTTGGAGATCTTAGTGCATTGGCTCCATAAAATAACACAGGAACTGGAGAAGAGATATCACTGGAGAAGTCATCTCATCTTTATGACCTCTTTATCACACCTTAGTGAATAACCCCCAGTGAGTCACAAAATGTACAATTACTTCCATTTCATTTTCTTTTTTTTTAATCACAGTGGAACAAATTGTCTCAAAATCCCTTGGAAGGTGAATTGACTAGTGGCTTTAATTTGTAGTGACATTTTTTCCTTCAAATAGGTCCCACTGATATGAAACCAGATGACTGTCTCTGCTACTGAGGAACTGCTGTATACTTTTGTCAGTGACCGGTGGGAGATGTACTAAGGTGTGATAAAGAGGTGATAAAATGGAAATTACTCCTCCAGTGTAATAAACTATCCAGTTCCTATATTATCCTATGGGGCAAATGAACTAAGATTTCTCCAGATTAAGAGACCTTAGTCCATTAACGCTATAGAATAACATAGGACTTGGAGAAGTCATCTCCATGTACATATTAGACTAATCCCATCCAAAAGGGAGGTCCAGTTCCAAAATAACAGGCAAGTGTCCTCTGCAGTGTGTGTCTGCAAACCAGGCACACTTTGTAGACCATTCCGATGAAGTATTTCTTTTTACATTGCGCTATTTTGGCTCTGCTGAAGAGCCACTTCGAGTCGACTGACTCGAATCTCCTGCTGTCAGCTTTACAGCTGACAGCAGGGAAAGCGGAGGGAGCGGGGAACTTTAGCCTCGTATATCTCTCAAATCATAAAGGTTTGATAGATGGGACTGGGGATGTTTAGTTTCATTTTATGATAGCTGCAATATTAGCGTTTGTTAAATATAGACATTACTAACACTTTAATGCCTGTGTGTATTTAGTTTTTGGATTTTCCATTAATTATTTTCTTGGGATGTTCTGTCTTTTTGTTTTTGCATCTAATATGTAACAAAGGGCCCCCCTGCTTAACAGCACGATATTCTCATGTTGCCTACTTAAAGGGATAGTAATACTTCGTTTTATCTTTATTTTATTTTGTAGGCATTAAAAAAACATGGAGAATGATATAAGTCTTATCTCTCAAACCTTTATGGTTTGAGAGATATTCACAAGCAAAGTTTCCCCTCACTCACCAAAACGGTCAAGTCTGCCATCTAGCTGCCACATTTGGAATCCGGTCCGCAGATCAACCGCTGGCTCTTCAGCAGAGCCGAGATCGCAAGATGTAAAAATAACTATTTCATTGGAAGGGTCTAAAAAGTGTTCTAGCAAACCAGGCACAGTTTGTAGACTATTCAAATTAAGTAGTTCTTCTTATATCTCGCAATCTCGGCTCTGCTGAAGAGCTACGGCCAGTCCGCGGACCGGATTCCAAATCTGACAGCTAGATAGCAGACTTAACCGTTTTGGTCAGTGAGGGGAAACTTTGCTTGTGAATATCTCTCAAACCATAAAGCTTTGAGAGATAAGACTTATATCGTTCTTAATGTTTTTTTAATGCCTACAAAATAAAATAAAGATAAAACGAAGTATTACTAGCCCTTTAAGAGATCTTAGTGCATAGGCTTCATTGAAAAACATAGGTGTGGAGATACACTAAAGTGTGATAAAGAGGTGATAAAGGGAAGACAGCTTCTCCAGTGTGATAAACTCTCCAGTTCCTATGTTATTCTATGGAGCCAATGCACTAAGATTTCACCTACTTGAGAGATCTTAGCGTGTAGGCTTCGTAGAATAACTTAGAAACTGGAGAGTTTGTCACGATGGAGAAGTCATCTGCACTTTATTACCTCTTTATCACACATTAGTGCATACCCCCAGAGACTGGGGGGAAGATAAACTAAGGTATGATAAAGACGTGATAAAGTGGAGATGACTTCTCCAGGGGATATCGCATCTTTACTTCCTGTGTTATTCTATGGGCCCTATGCCCTGATTTTTCAAGTGGGAGGGAACTTAGTGCATTGGCTCCATAGAATAGCATTGGGACTGGAGAGTTTATCACACTGGAGAAGTCATCTCCACTGAAAGGGATAGTAATACTTCGTTTTATATTTATTTTATTTTGTAAGCATTCAAAAAAAACATGAAGAACGATATAAGTCTTATCTCTCAAACCTTTATGGTTTGAGAGATATTCACGAGCAAAGTTTCCCCTCCCGCCCCTTTTACCTAGTGTAAGCCATCTCTTCTCAGATGTGGAATCCAGTCCATAGACCAGACAGATAACAGCAGGGGACAATCTTATTCCTATGAGAACAATGAAAGCCCTGCCCCCTTGACAGGTTTTTCAGGTTTTTCCCTTATCTTAATTGAAGATTGTCCCTCTCTGCAATCTACCTGGGCACCTCCCTTCTGCTCTGGCTGAGCAGTGTTATATCAGTAAAAGGGGCGGGAGGGGGATACTTTGTCATTGAATTACTCTTGTACTACAACTCTGAAATAACACTCTCCAAAGTCCAAGTACTATGATGGTTAATTAGAGCTGCTTTTATTATGAAACATTACTATCCCTTTAACCCTTTGAGTGCCAGAGGAGTACGGAATGCATTGCTTTGCAATGCATTCCGTACACCTCTGGCACTCAAAGGGTTAATCACATCTTTATCACACCTTAGTGCATAACCCCCAGGTTAGATGATACATATAGAACAGCAATACAAACCTATGGTAAAGTATACAGAAATGTGCAGATATGTAGCGTGATGTAAAAGTGGTTGTGTTTGAAAGGGTAAAGAACAAGATTATGCAAACAGGTGACTAAAATGTAACCCACATGAAATAATTAAAAATAACTATGAAATATAACTGAAAAAAACAACAAATTGAAAGTAATGGCCAAACAGTCTAAGATGGTAAATGAATAAAAGTAGGAATGAAGGAATCCATTCTTAAAGGAGCAGTAAACTTTTTTATGAAAAAATATATATAGTAGGGATTTTCCTACTAAGTAAAATAAGGGTACTCCCACTGTGGAGAGATTTATATTTCCAGAGTTGTTAAAGTTTAAACCCATGTTTTTTTACATTAGCAGTGCCCTCTAGTGGTCAAATTCTAATTAGATTTCCTGTTAGATTCAAATGGAGAGAAAAGTCAGAAATGTCAGAGACATACAGTTCTCCATAGAATGTGATAGAAACTGCTGAGTCACTTCCTGTCAGTTAGAACTATCAGGAAGTAAACACAGTAAACTCACTTCCTGTCAGTTAGAACTATCAGGAAGTAAACACAGTAAATTCACTTCCTAATTATTTAAACTGTGCTCAGATGGAGACCCAAAGGGGAACAAATAAAAACAGTAAAAAGCATCTAATGGCAGGATGCAAGAAATGTGCGCATGCGCTAAAGGCATTTTTCCTGCGCAGATAGATATTGCACATGTTCTAATATAGGAAGCTGTATACCAAACACTTCTTGAATTGCACATACAAGTTATTTTTTACGAAAACACTACGCAGACGTATAAATTCATTTGCAGTAGCACTTCCTGCATTAGACGCATTCCCTATTCCCCTCGCACAGATTCGTTAATCCTGACCCCTCCCACAAAAAACATATGAACAGCTGTTCGCTTATCTTGAGTTCTCATGCACAACTCAACAAAATCATGCGTAAACCTATTCCAAAGTGGTTTTCACACTGGAAATAGCGATTGTGCATGTTTCCTGCATCCCGCCTAAGTGCATTACTTTATCAGAGCAAGGAACCCCATGGGGGATACGGAGAGAGACCAGCTCAATTGTGAATGCGAACTACCCAGGTATATTTTCATACTTGCATAACAGGAATATTGCATTAACTGTCTGGGGGGGTTATGCACTAAGATGTGATAAAGAGATGATAAAGAGGAGATCACTTCTCCAGAGATATCACTTCTCCAAGTCTTATTTTATTCTATAGAGCCTATGCACTAAGATCTCTCAAGTGACATCTTAGTGCACATACTCCATTGCATAACAGGAATTGGAGAAGTGATATCACTGAAGAAGTCTTCTCCACTGTATCATCTCTTTATCCACCTTAGTGCATATCCACCTTGGAGGAGATGCACTAAGGTATTATAATAGATATAACTTCTCCAGTTCCTATGTTATGCAATGGAGCATGTGCATTGAAGGAATAATAATCCTTCGTTTTATCTTTAGTTTATTTTGTAGGCATTAAAAAAACATGAAGAACAATATAAGTCTTATCTCTCAAACCTTTATGGTTTGAGAGATATTCACAAGTAAAGTTTCCCCTCCCGCCCCTTTTACCTAGTGTAAGCCATCTCTTCTCTGATGTGGAATGCAGTCCATAGACCAGACAGATAACAGCAGGGGACAATCTTATTCCTTTGAGAACAATGAAAGCCCTGCCCCCCTTGACAAGTTTTTCAGGTTTTTCCCTTATCTTAATTGAAGATTGTCCCTCTCTGCAATCTACCTGGACACCTCCCTGTTGCTCTAAGATGAGCAGTGTTATATCAGTAAAAGGGGCGGGAGGGGGATACTTTGTCATTGAATTACTCTTGAACTACAACTCTGACAGAATTGAAATAACACTCTCCAAAGTCCAAATACTATGATGATTAATTAAAGCTGCTTTTATTATGAAACATTACTATCCCTTTAAGATGTCTCAAGTGGGAGAGATCTTAGTGTATTGGCTCCATAGAATAACATAGGAATTCTACAGTTTATCACACTGGAGAATTCATGTCCACTTTAGCACACCTTAACCATCTGAGTACCAGAGGGATACACAACGCATTGCTTTGCAATGAGTTACACACCCCTGTAGCGCTCAAAGGGTTACTACGGATCCCCCAATACAACTATAGGTGAACTTTCTGGCCACTGAAGGGCACGGTTAAAGTAAGGAAAAAAACAACAGATTAAACTGTAATAACTCTGTAAAGAAGCATTTCCCAGAAGTACCCTTGTTTTGCACATCAGGAAAAGCCTTACAATCCATGTTCTTCATAAAAAAAGACCTTTATTGGTACTTTAAATTGGGATTTTAACCTCTAGAATGTGGTTTCCAGTTGGTTTGTCAATTGTTCCACTCTGACTTTGGGCATTTGTGAAGAGACAATATCGACAGAACCTAAGGGGAAGTGTTCAAGGCTTTCCTCCTTTCTCCTTCAGTAATAATACATACAATAATACACAACCCTGCCCCAGCACGCCTGCTCTTCAATTCACCCTTCAGCTCTGTTTGATCGGGAAGAATTTGTCTTTATAATATAGTTTTTCACTCACAGTAAACAGAGGATCCATTCTCCCCGCAATAAATGTCACATGGATATTGACCTGTTTTATGAGAAACGTTCTCTGCATTCCCATCGCTCTACTGTGCTTCTTTCACTTCTGCACAATGACACTGATGTATTAAGGAACTGGAGGAATGGCGGGGTAAAATAACTACACCATAGGAGACACAAAACCATTCCTAAAATTCCATTTGCTATAAAGGTGGCTTTGATCCCCTTGAATGCCAAAGAAAGATATAAAAAATCAATATTCTGCAAACATCAATATTCTGCATTTTTTCAAAATTTCAAGACCCCAAACATCAATATTCAGATTCTTTCAAAAATTCAACGTATTACTCAAATGAATATACCTAGACTTCCATTGTACATTCTACCTAATTAAAACCACAAAAATATCCATCAATGTAAACAAATAGTGGTCGTTTCCATGTTCTTTCAGTGAACACAGTGAAGCAATGTATCTTAGTACTTTGGAAGGAAGTCTCAACTTATCCCCTCAATTTTAGACTGGGAGGAAAGAGTTTGTCCTATTATGATTATGGAAAAGCTGACGTATAGATTGGACGTGAATGTTCACAGTTTTAAGGATATTTGGTAATCGTGACTGAATTTCTTATCTCATCTTTGATCATTTTTACTTTCTTTTCAATTATGTTTTCACCTGATTCAGATTCAAAGAATGGTATGCTTAAAGCGGAACTACCACCCGACACAATCTTTAGCTTCACTAAGTCCCCATCTGGCGACTAGCTGCTCACCTTCACCTTTCTTATTTAGTATACAACCATTTCTCTGGAAAGCTACCACACCGCCTGAGCAGTATGCTCACGCCATCTCTCCATACCAACTATAAACTCTGCACCACTGCTAACAACTCACTGACTATTCCACACTACCTGAGCAGTATGATCGCTCCCGATCTCCATACTAACTATAACCTCCACTACTAACAACTCACTGACTATTCCACACTACCTGAGCAGTATGATCACTCCATCTCTCCATACTAACTATAACCTCCACTACTAACAACTCACTGACCATTCCACAGTACCTGAGCAGTATGATCACTCCAGATCTCCATACTAACTATAACCTCCACTACTAACAACTCACTGACCATTCCACAGTACCTGAGCAGTATGATCACTCCAGATCTCCATACTAACTATAACCTCCACTACTAACAACTCACTGACTATTCCACACTACCTGAGCAGTATGATCACTCCAGATCTCCATACTAACTATAACCTCCACTACTAACAACTCACTGACTATTCCACACTACCTGAGCAGTATGATCACTCCATCTCTCCATACTAACTATAACCTCCACTACTAACAACTCACTGACCATTCCACAGTACCTGAGCAGTATGATCACTCCAGATCTCCATACTAACTATAACCTCCGCTCCACTATTAACAACTCACTGACTATTCCACACTACCTGAGCAGAATGATCACTCCAGATCTCCATACTAACTATAACCTCCACTACTAACAACTCACTGACTATTCCACACTACCTGAGCAGTATGATCACTCCAGATCTCCATACTAACTATAACCTCCGCTCCACTGCTAACAACTCACTGACTATTCCACACTACCTGAGCAGTATGATCATTCCAGATCTCCATACTAACTATAACCTCCACTACTAACAACTTACTGACTATTCCACACTACCTGAGCAGTATGATCACTCCATCTCTCCATACTAACTATAACCTCCACTACTAACAACTCACTGACCATTCCACACTACCTGAGCAGTATGATCACTCCAGATCTCCATACTAACTATAACCTCCGCTCCACTATTAACAACTCACTGACTATTCCACACTACCTGAGCAGTATGATCACTCCAGATTTCCATACTAACTATAACCTCCACTATTAACAACTCACTGACTATTCCACACTACCTGAGCAGTATGATCACTCCAGATCTCCATACTAACTATAACCTCCACTACTAACAACTCACTGACTATTCCACACTACCTGAGCAGTATGATCACTCCAGATCTCCATACTAACTATAACCTCCACTACTAACAACTCACTGACTATTCCACACTACCTGAGCAGTATGATCACTCCAGATCTCCATACTAACTATAACCTCTAGTCCACTACTAACAACTCACTGACTATTCCACGCTACCTGAGCAGTATGATCACTCCAGATCTCCATACTAACTATAACCTCCACTACTAACAACTCACTGACTATTCCACACTACCTGAGCAGTATGATCACTCCAGATCTCCATACTAACTATAACCTCTAGTCCTCTACTAACAACTCACTGACTATTCCACACTACCTGAGCAGTATGATCACGTCAGATCTCCATACTAACTATAACCTCCACTACTAACAACTCACTGACTATTCCACACTACCTGAGCAGTATGATCACTCCAGATCTCCATACTAACTATAACCTCCACTACTAACAACTCACTGACTATTCCACACTACCTGAGCAGTATGATCACTCCAGCTCTCCATACTAACTATAACCTCCAGTACTAACAACTCACTGACTATTCCACACTACCTGAGCAGTATGATCACTCCAGCTCTCCATACTAACTATAACCTCCACTACTAACAACTCACTGACTATTCCACACTACCTGAGCAGTATGATCACTCCATCTCTCCATACTAACTATAACCTCCAATCCACTACTAACAACTCACTGACTATTCCACACTACCTGAGCAGTATGATCACTCCAGCTCTCCATACTAACTATAACCTCCACTGCTAACAACTCACTGACTATTCCACACTACCTGAGCAGTATGATCACTCCAGCTCTCCATACTAACTATAACCTCCACTGCTAACAACTCACTGACTATTCCACACTACCTGAGCAGTATGATCACTCCAGCTCTCCATACTAACTATAACCTCCACTGCTAACAACTCACTGACTATTCCACACTACCTGAGCAGTATGATCACTCGAGCTCTCCATACTAACTATAACCTCCACTACTAACAATTCACTGACTATTCCACACTACCTGAGCAGTATGATCACTCCAGATCTCCATACTAACTATAACCTCCACTGCTAACAACTCACTGACTATTCCACACTACCTGAGCAGTATGATCACTCCAGATCTCCATACTAACTATAACCTCCACTGCTAACAACTCACTGACTATTCCACACTACCTGAGCAGTATGATCACTCCAGATCTCCATACTAACTATAACCTCCACTGCTAACAACTCACTGACTATTCCACATTACCTGAGCAGTATGATCACTCCAGATCTCCATACTAACTATAACCTCCACTACTAACAACTCACTGACTATTCCACACTACCTGAGCAGTATGATCACTCCAGATCTCCATACTAACTATAACCTCCACTGCTAACAACTCACTGACTATTCCACACTACCTGAGCAGTATGATCAATCCAGATCTCCATACTAACTATAACCTCCACTGCTAACAACTCACTGACTATTCCACACTACCTGAGCAGTATGATCACTCCAGATCTCCATACTAACTATAACCTCCACTGCTAACAACTCACTGACTATTCCACACTACCTGAGCAGTATGATCACTCCAGATCTCCATACTAACTATAACCTCCACTACTAACAACTCACTGACTATTCCACACTACCTGAGCAGTATGATCACTCCAGATCTCCATACTAACTATAACCTCCACTACTAACAACTCACTGACTATTCCACACTACCTGAGCAGTATGATCACTCCAGATCTCCATACTAACTATAACCTCCACTACTAACAACTCACTGACTATTCCACACTACCTGAGCAGTATGATCACTCCAGATCTCCATACTAACTATAACCTCCACTACTAACAACTCACTGACTATTCCACACTACCTGAGCAGTATGATCACTCCAGCTCTCCATACTAACTATAACCTCCAGTACTAACAACTCACTGACTATTCCACACTACCTGAGCAGTATGATCACTCCAGCTCTCCATACTAACTATAACCTCCACTACTAACAACTCACTGACTATTCCACACTACCTGAGCAGTATGATCACTCCAGATCTCCATACTAACTATAACCTCCAATCCACTACTAACAACTCACTGACTATTCCACACTACCTGAGCAGTATGATCACTCCATCTCTCCATACTAACTATAACCTCCAATCCACTACTAACAACTCACTGACTATTCCACACTACCTGAGCAGTATCATCACTCCAGATCTCCATACTAACTATAACCTCCACTACTAACAACTCACTGACTATTCCACACTACCTGAGCAGTATGATCACTCCAGCTCTCCATACTAACTATAACCTCCACTACTAACAATTCACTGACTATTCCACACTACCTGAGCAGTATGATCACTCCAGATCTCCATACTAACTATAACCTCCACTGCTAACAACTCACTGACTATTCCACACTACCTGAGCAGTATGATCACTCCAGATCTCCATACTAACTATAACCTCCACTGCTAACAACTCACTGACTATTCCACATTACCTGAGCAGTATGATCACTCCAGATCTCCATACTAACTATAACCTCCACTACTAACAACTCACTGACTATTCCACACTACCTGAGCAGTATGATCACTCCAGATCTCCATACTAACTATAACCTCCACTGCTAACAACTCACTGACTATTCCACACTACCTGAGCAATATGATCACTCCAGATCTCCATACTAACTATAACCTCCACTACTAACAACTCACTGACTATTCCACACTACCTGAGCAGTATGATCACTCCAGATCTCCATACTAACTATAACCTCCACTGCTAACAACTCACTGACTATTCCACACTACCTGAGCAGTATGATCACTCCAGATCTCCATACTAACTATAACCTCCACTACTAACAACTCACTGACTATTCCACACTACCTGAGCAGTATGATCACTCCAGATCTCCATACTAACTATAACCTCCACTGCTAACAACTCACTGACTATTCCACACTACCTGAGCAGTATGATCACTCCAGATCTCCATACTAACTATAACCTCCACTACTAACAACTCACTGACTATTCCACACTACCTGAGCAGTATGATCACTCCAGATCTCCATACTAACTATAACCTCCACTACTAACAACTCACTGACTATTCCACACTACCTGAGCAGTATGATCACTCCAGATCTCCATACTAACTATAACCTCCACTGCTAACAACTCACTGACTATTCCACACTACCTGAGCAGTTTGATCACTCCAGATCTCCATACTAACTATAACCTCCACTACTAACAACTCACTGACTATTCCACACTACCTGAGCAGTATGCTCACTCCATCTCGCCATACTAACTATAACCTCCACTACTAACAACTTACTGACTATTCCACACTACCTGAGCAGTATGATCACTCCAGATCTCCATACTAACTATAACCTCCACTGCTAACAACTCACTGACTATTCCACACTACCTGAGCAGTATGATCACTCCAGATCTCCATACTAACTATAACCTCCAGTACTAACAACTCACTGACTATTCCACACTACCTGAGCAGTATGATCACTGCAGATCTCCATACTAACTATAACCTCCAGTACTAACAACTCACTGACTATCCCACACTACCTGAGCAGTATGATCACTCCAGATCTCCATACTAACTATAACCTCCGCTCCACTGCTAACAACTCACTGACTATTCCACACTACCTGAGCAGTATGATCACTCCAGATCTCCATACTAACTATAACCTCCAGTACTAACAACTCACTGACTATTCCACACTACCTGAGCAGTATGATCACTGCAGATCTCCATACTAACTATAACCTCCGCTGCACTGCTAACAACTCACTGACTATTCCACACTACCTGAGCAATATGATCACTCCAGATCTCCATACTAACTATAACCTCCACTACTAACAACTTAGTGACTATTCCACACTACCTGAGCAGTATGATCACTGCAGATCTCCATACTAACTATAACCTCCGCTGCACTGCTAACAACTCACTGACTATTCCACACTACCTGAGCAGTATGATCACTCCAGATCTCCATACTAACTATAACCTCCACTGCTAACAACTCACTGACTATTCCACACTACCTGAGCAGTATGATCACTCCAGATCTCCATACTAACTATAACCTCCTCTGCTAACAACTCACTGACTATTCCACACTACCTGAGCAGTATGATCACTCCAGATCTCCATACTAACTATAACCTCCACTGCTAACAACTCACTGACTATTCCACACTACCTGAGCAGTATGATCACTCCAGATCTCCATACTAACTATAACCTCCACTGCTAACAACTCACTGACTATTCCACACTACCTGAGCAGTATGATCACTCCAGATCTCCATACTAACTATAACCTCCACTACTAACAACTCACTGACTATTCCACACTACCTGAGCAGTATGATCACTCCAGATCTCCATACTAACTATAACCTCCACTACTAACAACTCACTGACTATTCCACACTACCTGAGCAGTATGATCACTCCAGATCTCCATACTAACTATAACCTCCACTGCTAACAACTCACTGACTATTCCACACTACCTGAGCAGTATGATCACTCCAGATCTCCATACTAACTATAACCTCCACTACTAACAACTCACTGACTATTCCACACTACCTGAGCAGTATGCTCACTCCATCTCGCCATACTAACTATAACCTCCACTACTAACAACTTACTGACTATTCCACACTACCTGAGCAGTATGATCACTCCAGATCTCCATACTAACTATAACCTCCACTGCTAACAACTCACTGACTATTCCACACTACCTGAGCAGTATGATCACTCCAGATCTCCATACTAACTATAACCTCCAGTACTAACAACTCACTGACTATTCCACACTACCTGAGCAGTATGATCACTGCAGATCTCCATACTAACTATAACCTCCAGTACTAACAACTCACTGACTATCCCACACTACCTGAGCAGTATGATCACTCCAGATCTCCATACTAACTATAACCTCCGCTCCACTGCTAACAACTCACTGACTATTCCACACTACCTGAGCAGTATGATCACTCCAGATCTCCATACTAACTATAACCTCCAGTACTAACAACTCACTGACTATTCCACACTACCTGAGCAGTATGATCACTGCAGATCTCCATACTAACTATAACCTCCGCTGCACTGCTAACAACTCACTGACTATTCCACACTACCTGAGCAATATGATCACTCCAGATCTCCATACTAACTATAACCTCCACTACTAACAACTTAGTGACTATTCCACACTACCTGAGCAGTATGATCACTGCAGATCTCCATACTAACTATAACCTCCGCTGCACTGCTAACAACTCACTGACTATTCCACACTACCTGAGCAGTATGATCACTCCAGATCTCCATACTAACTATAACCTCCACTGCTAACAACTCACTGACTATTCCACACTACCTGAGCAGTATGATCACTCCAGATCTCCATACTAACTATAACCTCCTCTGCTAACAACTCACTGACTATTCCACACTACCTGAGCAGTATGATCACTCCAGATCTCCATACTAACTATAACCTCTAGTCCTCTACTAACAACTCACTGACTATTCCACACTACCTGAGCAGTATGATCACTCCAGATCTCCATACTAACTATAACCTCCACTACTAACAACTCACTGACTATTCCACACTACCTGAGCAGTATGATCACTCCAGATCTCCATACTAACTATAACCTCCGCTCCACTACTAACAACTCACTGACTATTCCACACTACCTGAGCAGTATGATCACTCCAGCTCTCCATACTAACTATAACCTCCACTCCACTACTAACAACTCACTGACTATTCCACA
The DNA here is from genome assembly GCA_037306005.1 of Rhinophrynus dorsalis. Taxonomy (NCBI): domain Eukaryota; kingdom Metazoa; phylum Chordata; class Amphibia; order Anura; family Rhinophrynidae; genus Rhinophrynus; species Rhinophrynus dorsalis. The sequence continues at coordinate 4,213 of JBBDGT010000188.1, read as the reverse complement.
CTACCTGAGCAGTATGATCACTCCAGATCTCCATACTAACTATAACCTCCACTACTAACAACTCACTGACTATTCCACACTACCTGAGCAGTATGATAACTCCAGATCTCCATACTAACTATAACCTCCACTGCTAACATCTCACTGACTATTCCACACTACCTGAGCAGTATGATCACTCCAGATCTCCATACTAACTATAACCTCCACTACTAACAACTCACTGACTATTCCACACTACCTGAGCAGTATGATCACTCCAGATCTCCATACTAACTATAACCTCCACTACTAACAACTCACTGACTATTCCACACTACCTGAGCAGTATGATCACTCCAGCTCTCCATACTAACTATAACTTCCACTGATAACAACTCACTGACCATTCCACACTACCTGAGCAGTATGATCACTCCAGATCTCCATACTAACTATAACCTCCACTCCACTACTAACAACTCACTGACTATTCCACACTACCTGAGCAGTATGATCACTCCAGATCTCCATACTAACTATAACCTCCACTACTAACAACTCACTGACCATTCCACACTACCTGAGCAGTATGATCACTCCAGATCTCCATACTAACTATAACCTCCACTCCACTACTAACAACTCACTGACTATTCCACATTACCTGAGCAGTATGATCACTCCAGATCTCCATACTAACTATAACCTCCACTGCTAACATCTCACTGACTATCTCCATACTAACTATAACCTCCACTGCTAACAACTCACTGACTATTCCACACTACCTGAGCAGTATGATCACTCCAGATCTCCATACTAACTATAACCTCCTCTGCTAACAACTCACTGACTATTCCACACTACCTGAGCAGTATGATCACTCCAGATCTCCATACTAACTATAACCTCTAGTCCTCTACTAACAACTCACTGACTATTCCACACTACCTGATCAGTATGATCACTCCAGATCTCCATACTAACTATAACCTCCACTACTAACAACTCACTGACTATTCCACACTACCTGAGCAGTATGATCACTCCAGATCTCCATACTAACTATAACCTCCGCTCCACTACTAACAACTCACTGACTATTCCACACTACCTGAGCAGTATGATCACTCCAGATCTCCATACTAACTATAACCTCCACTCCACTACTAACAACTCACTGACTATTCCACACTACCTGAGCAGTATGATCACTCCAGATCTCCATACTAACTATAACCTCCACTACTAACAACTCACTGACTATTCCACACTACCTGAGCAGTATGATAACTCCAGATCTCCATACTAACTATAACCTCCACTGCTAACAACTCACTGACTATTCCACACTACCTGAGCAGTATGATCACTCCAGATCTCCATACTAACTATAACCTCCACTGCTAACAACTCACTGACTATTCCACACTACCTGAGCAGTATGATCACTCCAGATCTCCATACTAACTATAACCTCCACTACTAACAACTCACTGACTATTCCACACTACCTGAGCAGTATGCTCACTCCATCTCGCCATACTAACTATAACCTCCACTACTAACAACTTACTGACTATTCCACACTACCTGAGCAGTATGATCACTCCAGATCTCCATACTAACTATAACCTCCACTGCTAACAACTCACTGACTATTCCACACTACCTGAGCAGTATGATCACTCCAGATCTCCATACTAACTATAACCTCCAGTACTAACAACTCACTGACTATTCCACACTACCTGAGCAGTATGATCACTGCAGATCTCCATACTAACTATAACCTCCAGTACTAACAACTCACTGACTATCCCACACTACCTGAGCAGTATGATCACTCCAGATCTCCATACTAACTATAACCTCCGCTCCACTGCTAACAACTCACTGACTATTCCACACTACCTGAGCAGTATGATCACTCCAGATCTCCATACTAACTATAACCTCCAGTACTAACAACTCACTGACTATTCCACACTACCTGAGCAGTATGATCACTGCAGATCTCCATACTAACTATAACCTCCGCTGCACTGCTAACAACTCACTGACTATTCCACACTACCTGAGCAATATGATCACTCCAGATCTCCATACTAACTATAACCTCCACTACTAACAACTTAGTGACTATTCCACACTACCTGAGCAGTATGATCACTGCAGATCTCCATACTAACTATAACCTCCGCTGCACTGCTAACAACTCACTGACTATTCCACACTACCTGAGCAGTATGATCACTCCAGATCTCCATACTAACTATAACCTCCACTGCTAACAACTCACTGACTATTCCACACTACCTGAGCAGTATGATCACTCCAGATCTCCATACTAACTATAACCTCCTCTGCTAACAACTCACTGACTATTCCACACTACCTGAGCAGTATGATCACTCCAGATCTCCATACTAACTATAACCTCTAGTCCTCTACTAACAACTCACTGACTATTCCACACTACCTGAGCAGTATGATCACTCCAGATCTCCATACTAACTATAACCTCCACTACTAACAACTCACTGACTATTCCACACTACCTGAGCAGTATGATCACTCCAGATCTCCATACTAACTATAACCTCCGCTCCACTACTAACAACTCACTGACTATTCCACACTACCTGAGCAGTATGATCACTCCAGCTCTCCATACTAACTATAACCTCCACTCCACTACTAACAACTCACTGACTATTCCACACTACCTGAGCAGTATGATCACTCCAGATCTCCATACTAACTATAACCTCCACTACTAACAACTCACTGACTATTCCACACTACCTGAGCAGTATGATAACTCCAGATCTCCATACTAACTATAACCTCCACTGCTAACATCTCACTGACTATTCCACACTACCTGAGCAGTATGATCACTCCAGATCTCCATACTAACTATAACCTCCACTACTAACAACTCACTGACTATTCCACACTACCTGAGCAGTATGATCACTCCAGATCTCCATACTAACTATAACCTCCACTACTAACAACTCACTGACTATTCCACACTACCTGAGCAGTATGATCACTCCAGCTCTCCATACTAACTATAACTTCCACTGATAACAACTCACTGACCATTCCACACTACCTGAGCAGTATGATCACTCCAGATCTCCATACTAACTATAACCTCCACTCCACTACTAACAACTCACTGACTATTCCACACTACCTGAGCAGTATGATCACTCCAGATCTCCATACTAACTATAACCTCCACTACTAACAACTCACTGACCATTCCACACTACCTGAGCAGTATGATCACTCCAGATCTCCATACTAACTATAACCTCCACTCCACTACTAACAACTCACTGACTATTCCACATTACCTGAGCAGTATGATCACTCCAGATCTCCATACTAACTATAACCTCCACTGCTAACATCTCACTGACTATCTCCATACTAACTATAACCTCCACTGCTAACAACTCACTGACTATTCCACACTACCTGAGCAGTATGATCACTCCAGATCTCCATACTAACTATAACCTCCTCTGCTAACAACTCACTGACTATTCCACACTACCTGAGCAGTATGATCACTCCAGATCTCCATACTAACTATAACCTCTAGTCCTCTACTAACAACTCACTGACTATTCCACACTACCTGATCAGTATGATCACTCCAGATCTCCATACTAACTATAACCTCCACTACTAACAACTCACTGACTATTCCACACTACCTGAGCAGTATGATCACTCCAGATCTCCATACTAACTATAACCTCCGCTCCACTACTAACAACTCACTGACTATTCCACACTACCTGAGCAGTATGATCACTCCAGATCTCCATACTAACTATAACCTCCACTCCACTACTAACAACTCACTGACTATTCCACACTACCTGAGCAGTATGATCACTCCAGATCTCCATACTAACTATAACCTCCACTCCACTACTAACAACTCACTGACTATTCCACACTACCTGAGCAGTATGATCACTCCAGATCTCCATACTAACTATAACCTCCACTACTAACAACTACTATTCCACACTACCTGAGCAGTATGATCACTCCAGATCTCCATACTAACTATAACCTCCACTACTAACAACTCACTGACTATTCCACACTACCTGAGCAGTATGATCACTCCAGATCTCCATACTAACTATAACCTCCACTACTAACAACTCACTGACTATTCCACAGTACCTGAGCAGTA
>JBBDGT010000169.1:0-83341 GCA_037306005.1 Rhinophrynus dorsalis | reverse complement strand
TAGATACTAGTTACAGGTCAGTACAGTAGTAGTTAGATAGAGGAGAGATACTAGTTATAGGTCAGTACAGTAGTAGTTAGATAGAGGAGAGATACTAGTTACAGGTCAGTACAGTAGTAGTTAGATAGAGGAGATATACTAGTTACAGGTCAGTACAGTAGTAGATATATAGAAGAGAGATACTAGTTACAGATCAGTACAGTGGTTGTTAGATAGAAGAGAGATACTAGATACAGGTCAGTACAGTAGTATTTAGATAGAGGAGAGATACTAGTTACAGGTCAGTACAGTAGTAATTAGATAGAGGGGAGATACTAGTTACAGGTCAGTACAGTAGTAGTTAGAGGACAGACACTAGTTACAGGTCAGTACAGTAGCAGTTAGAGGAGAGATACTAGTTACAAGTTAGTACAGTAGTAGTTAGATAGAGGAGAGATAGTAGTTACAGGTCAGTACAGTAGTAGTTATACAGAGGAGAGATACTAGTTACAGGTTAGTACAATAATAGTTAGATAGAGGAGAGATACTAGTTACAGGTCAGTACAGTAGTAGTTAGATAGAGGGGAGATACTAGTTACAGGTCAGTACAGTAGTAGTTATACAGAGGAGAGATACTAGTTACAGGTCAGTATAGTAGTAGATAGACAGAGGAGAGATATTAGTTACAGGTCAGTACAGTAGTAGTTAGATAAAGGGGATATACTAGTTATAGGTCAGTACAGTAGTAGTTAGATAGAGGAAAGATACTAATTACAGGTCAGTACAGTAGTAGTTAGATACAGGACAGATACTAGTTACAGGTCAGTACAGTAGTAGTTAGATAGAGGGGAGATATTAGTTACAGGTCAATACAGTAGTAGTTAGATAGAGGAGAGATACTAGTTACAGGTCTGTACTGTAGTAGTTAGACAGAGGAGAGATACTCGTTACAGGTCAGTACAGTAGTAGTTAGATAGAGGAGAGATACTAGTTTCAGGTCAGTACAGTAGTAGTTAGATAGAGGAGAGATACTAGTTACAGGTCAGTACAGTAGCAGTTAGATAGAGGAGAGATACTAGTTACAGGTCAGTACAGTAGTAGTTAGATAGAGGAGAGATACTAGTTACAGGTCAGTACACTAGCAGTTAGATAGAGGACAGATACTAGTTATATATCAGTACAGTAGTAGTTAGACAGAAGAGAGATACTAGTTACTGGTCAGTACAGTAGTAGTTAGATAGAGGAGAGATACTAGTTACAGGTCAGTACAGTAGTAGTTAGACTGAGGAGAGATACTAGTTTCAGGTCAGTACAGTAGTAGTTAGATAGAGGAGAGATACTAGTTACAGGTCAGTACAGTAGTAGTTAGATACAGGACAGATACTAGTTACAGGTCAGTACAGTAGTAGTTAGATAGAGGACAGATACTAGTTACAGGTTAGTACAGTAGCAGTTAGAGGAGAGATACTAGTTACAAGTTAGTACAGTAGTAGTTAGATAGAGGACAGATACTAGTTACAGGTCAGTACAGTAGTAGTTATACAGAGGAGATATACTAGTTACAGGTCAGTACAATAATAGTTAGATAGAGGAGAGATACTAGTTACAGGTCAGTATAGTAGTAGTTAAATAGAGGGAATATACTAGTTATAGGTCAGTGCAGTAGTAGTTAGATAGAGGAGAGATACTAATTACAGGTCAGTACAGTAGTAGTTAGATACAGGACAGATACTAGTGACAGGTCAGTACAGTAGTAGTTAGATAGAGGAGAGATACTAATTACAGGTCAGTACAGTAGTAGTTAGATAGAAGAGAGATACTAGTTACAGGTCTGTACAGTAGTAGTTAGACAGAGGAGAGATACTAGTTACAGGTCAGTACAGTAGCAGTTAGATAGATGAGAGATACTAGTTATAGGTCAGTACAGTAGTAGTTAGATAGAGGAGAGATACTAGTTACAGGTCAGTACAGTAGTAGTTAGATAGAGGAGAGATACTAGTTACAGGTCAGTACAGTAGTAGTTAGATAGAGTAGAGATACTACTTAGAGGTCAGTACAGTAGCAGTTAGATAGAGGAGAGATACTAGTTACAGGTCAGTACAGTAGTAGTTAGATACAGGACAGATACTAGTTACAGGTCAGTACAGTAGCAGTTAGATAGAAGAGAGATACTAGTTATAGATCAGTACAGTAGTAGTTAGATAGAGGAGAGATACTAATTACAGGTCAGTACAGTAGTAGTTAGATAGAGGACAGATACTAGTTATAGGTCAGTACAGTAGTAGTTAGATAGAGGAGAGATACTAGTTACAGGTCAGTACAGTAGTAGTTAGATAGAGGAGAGATACTAGTTACAGGTCAGTACAGTAGTAGATAGATAGAAGAGAGATACTAGTTACAGATCAGTACAGTGGCTGTTAGATAGAAGAGAGATACTAGATACAGGTCAGTACAGTAGTAGTTAGATAGAAAAGAGATACTAGTTACAGGTCAGTACAGTAGTAGTTAGATAGAGGAGAGATACTAGTTATAGGTCAGTACAGTAGTAGTTAGATAGAGGAGAGATACTAGTTACAGGTCAGTACAGTAGTAGTTAGATAGAGGAGAGATACTAGTTACAGGTCAGTACAGTAGTAGATAGATAGAAGAGAGATACTAGTTACAGATCAGTACAGTGGCTGTTAGATAGAAGAGAGATACTAGATACAGGTCAGTACAGTAGTAGTTAGATAGAGGAGAGATACTAGTTACAGGTCAGTACAGTAGTAATTAGATAGAGGGGAGATACTAGTTACAGGTCAGTACAGTAGCAGTTAGATAGAAATGAGATACTAGTTATAGGTCAGTACAGTAGTAGCTAGATGGGAGATACTAGTTACAGGTCAGTACAGTAGTAGTTAGAGGACAGACACTAGTTACAGGTCAGTACAGTAGCAGTTAGAGGAGAGATACTAGTTACAAGTTAGTACAGTAGTAGTTAGATAGAGGAGAGATAGTAGTTACAGGTCAGTACAGTAGTAGTTATACAGAGGAGAGATACTAGTTACAGGTCAGTACAATAATAGTTAGATAGAGGAGAGATACTAGTTACAGGTCAGTACAGTAGTAGTTAGATAGAGGGGAGATACTAGTTACAGGTCAGTACAGTAGTAGTTAGACAGAGGAGAGATATTAGTTACAGGTCAGTACAGTAGTAGTTAGATAGAGGGGATATACTAGTTATACGTCAGTACAGTAGTAGTTAGATAGAGGAGAGATACTAATTACAGGTCAGTACAGTAGTAGTTAGATACAGGACAGATACTAGTTACAGGTCAGTACAGTAGTAGTTAGATAGAGGGGAGATATTAGTTACAGGTCAATACAGTAGTAGTTAGATAGAGGAGAGATACTAGTTACAGGTCTGTACAGTAGTAGTTAGACAGAGGAGAGATACTCGTTACAGGTCAGTACAGTAGTAGTTAGATAGAGGAGAGATACTAGTTTCAGGTCAGTACAGTAGTAGTTAGATAGAGGAGAGATACTAGTTACAGGTCAGTACAGTAGCAGTTAGATAGAGGAGAGATACTAGTTACAGGTCAGTACAGTAGTAGTTAGATAGAGGAGAGATACTAGTTACAGGTCAGTACAGTAGTAGTTAGATAGAGGAGAGATACTAGTTACAGGTCAGTACAGTAGCAGTTAGATAGAGGGGAGATACTAGTTATAGGTCAGTACAGTAGTAGTTAGATAGGGAGGAGATACTAGTTATAGGTCAGTACAGTAGTAGTTAGATAGAGGAGAGATACTAATTACATTCAGTACAGTAGTAGTTAGACAGAGGAGAGATACTAGTTACAGGTCAGTACTGTAGTAGTTAGACAGAGGAGAGATACTAGTTACAGGTCAGTACAGTAGTAGTTATATAGAGGAGAGATACTAGTTACAGGTCAGTACAGTAGTAGTTAGATAGAGGGAAGATGTTAGTTACAGGTCAGTACAGTAGCAGTTAGATAGAGGAGAGATACTAGTTACAGGTCAGGACAGTAGTAGTTAGATAGAGGAGAGATACTAGTTACAGGTCAGTACAGTAGCAATTAGATAGAGGGGAGATACTAGTTACAGGTCAGTACAGTAGCAGTTAAATAGAGGAGAGATACTAGTTACAGGTCAGTACAGTAGTAGTTAGATAGAAGAGAGATACTAGTTACAGGTCAGTACAGTAGTAGTTAGATAGAGGAGAGATACTAATTACAGGTCAGTACAGTAGTAGTTAGATAAAGGGGAGATACTAGTTACAGGTCAGTACAGTAGTAGTTAGATAGAGGAGAGATACTAGTTACTGGTCAGTACAGTAGTAGTTAGACAAAGTAGAGATACTAGTTACAGGTCAGTATAGTAGTAGTTAGACAGAGGAGAGATACTAGTTACATGTCTGTACAGTAGCAGTTAGATAGAGGAGAGATACTAGTTACAGGTCAGTACAGTAGTAGTTAGATACAGGACAGATACTAGTTACAGGTCAGTACAGTAGTAGTTAGATAAAGGGGAGATACTAGTTACAGGTCAGTACAGTAGTAGTTAGATAGAGGAGATATACTAGTTACAGGTCAGTACAGTAGTAGTTAGATAGAGGAGAGATACTAGTTACAGGTCAGTAAAGTAGTAGTTAGATAGAGGAGAGATACTAATTACAGGTCAGTACAGTAGTAGTTAGATACAGGACAGATACTAGTTACAGGTCTTTACAGTAGTAGTTAGATAGATGAGAGATACTAGTTACAGGTCAGTACAGTAGTAGTTAGATAAAGGGGAGATACTAGTTACAGGTCAGTAAAGTAGTAGTTAGATAGAGGAGAGATACTAGTTACAGGTCAGTACAGTAGCAGTTAGAGGGGAGATACTAGTTACAGGTCAGTACAGTAGTAGTTAGATAGAGGACAGATACTAGTTACAGGTCAGTACAGTAGCAGTTAGAGGAGAGATACTAGTTACAAGTTAGTACAGTAGTAGTTAGATAGAGGACAGATACTAGTTACAGGTCAGTACAGTAGTAGTTATACAGAGGAGATATACTAGTTACAGGTCAGTACAATAATAGTTAGATAGAGGAGAGATACTAGTTACAGGTCAGTATAGTAGTAGTTAAATAGAGGGGATATACTAGTTATAGGTCAGTGCAGTAGTAGTTAGATAGAGGAGAGATACTAATTACAGGTCAGTACAGTAGTAGTTAGATACAGGACAGATACTAGTTACAGGTCAGTACAGTAGTAGTTAGATAGAGGAGAGATACTAATTACAGGTCAGTACAGTGGTAGTTAGAAGAGAGATACTAGTTACAGGTCTGTACAGTAGTAGTTAGACAGAGGAGAGATACTAGTTACAGGTCAGTACAGTAGCAGTTAGATAGATGAGAGATACTAGTTATAGGTCAGTACAGTATTAGTTAGATAGAGGAGAGATACTAGTTACAGGTTAGTACAGTAGTAGTTAGATAGAGGAGAGATACTAGTTACAGGTCAGTACAGTAGTAGTTAGATAGAGGAGAGATACTACTTAGAGGTCAGTACAGTAGCAGTTAGATAGAGGAGAGATACTAGTTACAGGTCAGTAAAGTAGTAGTTAGATACAGGACAGATACTAGTTACAGGTCAGTACAGTAGCAGTTAGATAGAAGAGAGATACTAGTTATAGATCAGTACAGTAGTAGTTAGATAGAGGAGAGATACTAATTACAGGTCAGTACAGTAGTAGTTAGATAGAGGACAGATACTAGTTATATATCAGTACAGTAGTAGTTAGACAGAAGAGAGATACTAGTTACAGGTCAGTACAGTAGTAGTTAGATAGAGGAGAGATACTAGTTACAGGTCAGTACAGTAGTAGTTAGACTGAGGAGAGATACTAGTTACAGGTCAGTACAGTAGTAGTTAGATAGAGGAGAGATACTAGTTACAGGTCAGTACAGTAGTAGTTAGATACAGGACAGATACTAGTTACAGGTCAGTACAGTAGTAGTTAGATAGAGGACAGATACTAGTTACAGGTTAGTACAGTAGCAGTTAGAGGAGAGATACTAGTTACAAGTTAGTACAGTAGTAGTTAGATAGAGGACAGATACTAGTTACAGGTCAGTACAGTAGTAGTTATACAGAGGAGATATACTAGTTACAGGTCAGTACAATAATAGTTAGATAGAGGAGAGATACTAGTTACAGGTCAGTATAGTAGTAGTTAAATAGAGGGAATATACTAGTTATAGGTCAGTGCAGTAGTAGTTAGATAGAGGAGAGATACTAATTACAGGTCAGTACAGTAGTAGTTAGATACAGGACAGATACTAGTGACAGGTCAGTACAGTAGTAGTTAGATAGAGGAGAGATACTAATTACAGGTCAGTACAGTAGTAGTTAGATAGAAGAGAGATACTAGTTACAGGTCTGTACAGTAGTAGTTAGACAGAGGAGAGATACTAGTTACAGGTCAGTACAGTAGCAGTTAGATAGATGAGAGATACTAGTTATAGGTCAGTACAGTAGTAGTTAGATAGAGGAGAGATACTAGTTACAGGTCAGTACAGTAGTAGTTAGATAGAGGAGAGATACTAGTTACAGGTCAGTACAGTAGTAGTTAGATACAGGACAGATACTAGTTACAGGTCAGTACAGTAGCAGTTAGATAGAAGAGAGATACTAGTTATAGATCAGTACAGTAGTAGTTAGATAGAGGTGAGATACTAATTACAGGTCAGTACAGTAGTAGTTAGATAGAGGACAGATACTAGTTATAGATCAGTACAGTAGTAGTTAGATAGAAGAGAGATACTAGTTACAGGTCAGTACAGTAGTAGTTAGATAGAGGAGAGATACTAGTTACAGGTCAGTACAGTAGTAGTTATACAGAGGAGATATACTAGTTACAGTTCAGTAGAATAATAGTTAGATAGAGGAGAGATACTAGAAACAGGTCAGTATAGTAGTAGTTAAATAGAGGGGATATACTAGTTATAGGTCAGTGCAGTAGTAGTTAGATAGAGGAGAGATACTTGTTACAGGTCAGTACAGTAGTAGTTAGATAGAGGAGAGATACTAGTTACAGGTCAGTACAGTAGCAGTTAGATAGAGGAGAGATACTAGTTACAGGTCAGTACAGTAGTAGTTAGATAGAGGAGAGATACTAGTTACAGGTCAGTACAGTGATAGTTAGATAGAGGAGAGATACTAGTTACAGGTCAGTACAGTAGTAGTTAGGTAGAGGGGAGATACTAGTTACAGGTCAGTACAGTAGTAGTTATATAGAGGAGAGATACTAGTTACAGGTCAGTACAGTAGTAGTTAGATAGAGGAGAGATACTAGTTACAGGTCAGTACAGTAGTAGTTAGAGGAAAGATGCTACTTACAGGTCAGTACAGTAGCAGTTAGATAGAAGAGAGATACTAGTTACAGGTCAGTACAGTAATAGTTAGATATAGGAGAGATACTAGTTACAGGTCAGTACAGTAGTAGCTAGAGGGGAGATACTAGTTACAGGTCAGTACAGTAGTAGTTATATAGAGGAGAGATACTAGTTACAGGTCAGTACAGTAGTAGTTAGATAGAGGAGAGATACTAGTTACAGGTCAGTACAGTGATAGTTAGATAGAGGAGAGATACTAGTTACAGGTCAGTACAGTAGTAGTTAGGTAGAGGGGATATACTAGTTACAGGTCAGTACAGTAGTAGTTATATAGAGGAGAGATACTAGTTACAGGTCAGTACAGTAGTAGTTAGATAGAGGAGAGATACTAGTTACAGGTCAGTACAATGATAGTTAGATAGAGGAGAGATACAAGTTACAGGTCAGTACAGTAGTAGTTAGGTAGAGGGGAGATACTAGTTACAGGACAGTACAGTAGTAGTTATATAGAGGAGAGATACTAGATACAGGTCAGTACAGTAGTAGTTATATAGAGGAAAGATACTAGTTACAGGTCAGTACAGTAGTAGTTAGATAGAGGAGAGATACTAGTTACAGGTCAGAACACTAGTAGTTAGATAGAAAAGAGATACTAGTTACAGGTCAGTACAGTAGTAGTTAGATAGAGGGGAGATACTAGTTACAGGTCAGTACACTAGTAGTTAGATAGAGGGGAGATACTAGTTACAGGTCAGTACAGTAGTAGTTAGATAGAAGAGAGATACTAGTTACAGGTCAGTACAGTAGCAGTTAGATAGAGGATAGATACTAGTTACAGGTCAGTACAGTAGTAGTTAGGTAGAGGAGAGATACTAGTTACAGGTCAGTACAGTAGTAGTTAGATAGAGGAGAGATACTAGTTACAGGTCAGTACAGTAGTAGTTAGATAGAGGAGAGATACTAATTACAGGTCAGTACAGTAGTAGTTAGATAGAGGACAGATACTAGTTACAGGTCAGTACAGTAGCAGTTAGATAGAAGAGAGATACTAGATATAGGTCAGTACAGTAGTAGTTAGATAGAGGTGAGATACTAGTTACAGGTCAGTATAGTAGTAGTTAGAGAGAGAGGAGATACTAGTTACAGGTCAGTACAGTAGATGTTAAATAGAGGAGATATACTAATTACAGGTCAGTACAGTAGCAGTGAGATACAGGACAGATACTAGTTACAGGTCAGTACAGTAGTAGTTAGATATAGGAGAGATACTAGTTACAGGTATGTACAGTAGTAGTTAGATAGAAAAGAGATACTAGTTACAGGTCAGTACAGTAGTAGTTAGATAGAGGAGAGATACTAGTTATAGGTCAGTACAGTAGTAGTTAGATAGAGGAGAGATACTAGTTACAGGTCAGTACAGTAGTAGTTAGATAGAGGAGATATACTAGTTACAGGTCAGTACAGTAGTAGATATATAGAAGAGAGATACTAGTTACAGATCAGTACAGTGGTTGTTAGATAGAAGAGAGATACTAGATACAGGTCAGTACAGTAGTATTTAGATAGAGGAGAGATACTAGTTACAGGTCAGTACAGTAGTAATTAGATAGAGGGGAGATACTAGTTACAGGTCAGTACAGTAGTAGTTAGAGGACAGACACTAGTTACAGGTCAGTACAGTAGCAGTTAGAGGAGAGATACTAGTTACAAGTTAGTACAGTAGTAGTTAGATAGAGGAGAGATAGTAGTTACAGGTCAGTACAGTAGTAGTTATACAGAGGAGAGATACTAGTTACAGGTTAGTACAATAATAGTTAGATAGAGGAGAGATACTAGTTACAGGTCAGTACAGTAGTAGTTAGATAGAGGGGAGATACTAGTTACAGGTCAGTACAGTAGTAGTTATACAGAGGAGAGATACTAGTTACAGGTCAGTATAGTAGTAGATAGACAGAGGAGAGATATTAGTTACAGGTCAGTACAGTAGTAGTTAGATAAAGGGGATATACTAGTTATAGGTCAGTACAGTAGTAGTTAGATAGAGGAAAGATACTAATTACAGGTCAGTACAGTAGTAGTTAGATACAGGACAGATACTAGTTACAGGTCAGTACAGTAGTAGTTAGATAGAGGGGAGATATTAGTTACAGGTCAATACAGTAGTAGTTAGATAGAGGAGAGATACTAGTTACAGGTCTGTACTGTAGTAGTTAGACAGAGGAGAGATACTCGTTACAGGTCAGTACAGTAGTAGTTAGATAGAGGAGAGATACTAGTTTCAGGTCAGTACAGTAGTAGTTAGATAGAGGAGAGATACTAGTTACAGGTCAGTACAGTAGCAGTTAGATAGAGGAGAGATACTAGTTACAGGTCAGTACAGTAGTAGTTAGATAGAGGAGAGATACTAGTTACAGGTCAGTACACTAGCAGTTAGATAGAGGACAGATACTAGTTATATATCAGTACAGTAGTAGTTAGACAGAAGAGAGATACTAGTTACTGGTCAGTACAGTAGTAGTTAGATAGAGGAGAGATACTAGTTACAGGTCAGTACAGTAGTAGTTAGACTGAGGAGAGATACTAGTTTCAGGTCAGTACAGTAGTAGTTAGATAGAGGAGAGATACTAGTTACAGGTCAGTACAGTAGTAGTTAGATACAGGACAGATACTAGTTACAGGTCAGTACAGTAGTAGTTAGATAGAGGACAGATACTAGTTACAGGTTAGTACAGTAGCAGTTAGAGGAGAGATACTAGTTACAAGTTAGTACAGTAGTAGTTAGATAGAGGACAGATACTAGTTACAGGTCAGTACAGTAGTAGTTATACAGAGGAGATATACTAGTTACAGGTCAGTACAATAATAGTTAGATAGAGGAGAGATACTAGTTACAGGTCAGTATAGTAGTAGTTAAATAGAGGGAATATACTAGTTATAGGTCAGTGCAGTAGTAGTTAGATAGAGGAGAGATACTAATTACAGGTCAGTACAGTAGTAGTTAGATACAGGACAGATACTAGTGACAGGTCAGTACAGTAGTAGTTAGATAGAGGAGAGATACTAATTACAGGTCAGTACAGTAGTAGTTAGATAGAAGAGAGATACTAGTTACAGGTCTGTACAGTAGTAGTTAGACAGAGGAGAGATACTAGTTACAGGTCAGTACAGTAGCAGTTAGATAGATGAGAGATACTAGTTATAGGTCAGTACAGTAGTAGTTAGATAGAGGAGAGATACTAGTTACAGGTCAGTACAGTAGTAGTTAGATAGAGGAGAGATACTAGTTACAGGTCAGTACAGTAGTAGTTAGATAGAGTAGAGATACTACTTAGAGGTCAGTACAGTAGCAGTTAGATAGAGGAGAGATACTAGTTACAGGTCAGTACAGTAGTAGTTAGATACAGGACAGATACTAGTTACAGGTCAGTACAGTAGCAGTTAGATAGAAGAGAGATACTAGTTATAGATCAGTACAGTAGTAGTTAGATAGAGGAGAGATACTAATTACAGGTCAGTACAGTAGTAGTTAGATAGAGGACAGATACTAGTTATAGGTCAGTACAGTAGTAGTTAGATAGAGGAGAGATACTAGTTACAGGTCAGTACAGTAGTAGTTAGATAGAGGAGAGATACTAGTTACAGGTCAGTACAGTAGTAGATAGATAGAAGAGAGATACTAGTTACAGATCAGTACAGTGGCTGTTAGATAGAAGAGAGATACTAGATACAGGTCAGTACAGTAGTAGTTAGATAGAAAAGAGATACTAGTTACAGGTCAGTACAGTAGTAGTTAGATAGAGGAGAGATACTAGTTATAGGTCAGTACAGTAGTAGTTAGATAGAGGAGAGATACTAGTTACAGGTCAGTACAGTAGTAGTTAGATAGAGGAGAGATACTAGTTACAGGTCAGTACAGTAGTAGATAGATAGAAGAGAGATACTAGTTACAGATCAGTACAGTGGCTGTTAGATAGAAGAGAGATACTAGATACAGGTCAGTACAGTAGTAGTTAGATAGAGGAGAGATACTAGTTACAGGTCAGTACAGTAGTAATTAGATAGAGGGGAGATACTAGTTACAGGTCAGTACAGTAGCAGTTAGATAGAAATGAGATACTAGTTATAGGTCAGTACAGTAGTAGCTAGATGGGAGATACTAGTTACAGGTCAGTACAGTAGTAGTTAGAGGACAGACACTAGTTACAGGTCAGTACAGTAGCAGTTAGAGGAGAGATACTAGTTACAAGTTAGTACAGTAGTAGTTAGATAGAGGAGAGATAGTAGTTACAGGTCAGTACAGTAGTAGTTATACAGAGGAGAGATACTAGTTACAGGTCAGTACAATAATAGTTAGATAGAGGAGAGATACTAGTTACAGGTCAGTACAGTAGTAGTTAGATAGAGGGGAGATACTAGTTACAGGTCAGTACAGTAGTAGTTAGACAGAGGAGAGATATTAGTTACAGGTCAGTACAGTAGTAGTTAGATAGAGGGGATATACTAGTTATACGTCAGTACAGTAGTAGTTAGATAGAGGAGAGATACTAATTACAGGTCAGTACAGTAGTAGTTAGATACAGGACAGATACTAGTTACAGGTCAGTACAGTAGTAGTTAGATAGAGGGGAGATATTAGTTACAGGTCAATACAGTAGTAGTTAGATAGAGGAGAGATACTAGTTACAGGTCTGTACAGTAGTAGTTAGACAGAGGAGAGATACTCGTTACAGGTCAGTACAGTAGTAGTTAGATAGAGGAGAGATACTAGTTTCAGGTCAGTACAGTAGTAGTTAGATAGAGGAGAGATACTAGTTACAGGTCAGTACAGTAGCAGTTAGATAGAGGAGAGATACTAGTTACAGGTCAGTACAGTAGTAGTTAGATAGAGGAGAGATACTAGTTACAGGTCAGTACAGTAGTAGTTAGATAGAGGAGAGATACTAGTTACAGGTCAGTACAGTAGCAGTTAGATAGAGGGGAGATACTAGTTATAGGTCAGTACAGTAGTAGTTAGATAGGGAGGAGATACTAGTTATAGGTCAGTACAGTAGTAGTTAGATAGAGGAGAGATACTAATTACATTCAGTACAGTAGTAGTTAGACAGAGGAGAGATACTAGTTACAGGTCAGTACTGTAGTAGTTAGACAGAGGAGAGATACTAGTTACAGGTCAGTACAGTAGTAGTTATATAGAGGAGAGATACTAGTTACAGGTCAGTACAGTAGTAGTTAGATAGAGGGAAGATGTTAGTTACAGGTCAGTACAGTAGCAGTTAGATAGAGGAGAGATACTAGTTACAGGTCAGGACAGTAGTAGTTAGATAGAGGAGAGATACTAGTTACAGGTCAGTACAGTAGCAATTAGATAGAGGGGAGATACTAGTTACAGGTCAGTACAGTAGCAGTTAAATAGAGGAGAGATACTAGTTACAGGTCAGTACAGTAGTAGTTAGATAGAAGAGAGATACTAGTTACAGGTCAGTACAGTAGTAGTTAGATAGAGGAGAGATACTAATTACAGGTCAGTACAGTAGTAGTTAGATAAAGGGGAGATACTAGTTACAGGTCAGTACAGTAGTAGTTAGATAGAGGAGAGATACTAGTTACTGGTCAGTACAGTAGTAGTTAGACAAAGTAGAGATACTAGTTACAGGTCAGTATAGTAGTAGTTAGACAGAGGAGAGATACTAGTTACATGTCTGTACAGTAGCAGTTAGATAGAGGAGAGATACTAGTTACAGGTCAGTACAGTAGTAGTTAGATACAGGACAGATACTAGTTACAGGTCAGTACAGTAGTAGTTAGATAAAGGGGAGATACTAGTTACAGGTCAGTACAGTAGTAGTTAGATAGAGGAGATATACTAGTTACAGGTCAGTACAGTAGTAGTTAGATAGAGGAGAGATACTAGTTACAGGTCAGTAAAGTAGTAGTTAGATAGAGGAGAGATACTAATTACAGGTCAGTACAGTAGTAGTTAGATACAGGACAGATACTAGTTACAGGTCTTTACAGTAGTAGTTAGATAGATGAGAGATACTAGTTACAGGTCAGTACAGTAGTAGTTAGATAAAGGGGAGATACTAGTTACAGGTCAGTAAAGTAGTAGTTAGATAGAGGAGAGATACTAGTTACAGGTCAGTACAGTAGCAGTTAGAGGGGAGATACTAGTTACAGGTCAGTACAGTAGTAGTTAGATAGAGGACAGATACTAGTTACAGGTCAGTACAGTAGCAGTTAGAGGAGAGATACTAGTTACAAGTTAGTACAGTAGTAGTTAGATAGAGGACAGATACTAGTTACAGGTCAGTACAGTAGTAGTTATACAGAGGAGATATACTAGTTACAGGTCAGTACAATAATAGTTAGATAGAGGAGAGATACTAGTTACAGGTCAGTATAGTAGTAGTTAAATAGAGGGGATATACTAGTTATAGGTCAGTGCAGTAGTAGTTAGATAGAGGAGAGATACTAATTACAGGTCAGTACAGTAGTAGTTAGATACAGGACAGATACTAGTTACAGGTCAGTACAGTAGTAGTTAGATAGAGGAGAGATACTAATTACAGGTCAGTACAGTGGTAGTTAGAAGAGAGATACTAGTTACAGGTCTGTACAGTAGTAGTTAGACAGAGGAGAGATACTAGTTACAGGTCAGTACAGTAGCAGTTAGATAGATGAGAGATACTAGTTATAGGTCAGTACAGTATTAGTTAGATAGAGGAGAGATACTAGTTACAGGTTAGTACAGTAGTAGTTAGATAGAGGAGAGATACTAGTTACAGGTCAGTACAGTAGTAGTTAGATAGAGGAGAGATACTACTTAGAGGTCAGTACAGTAGCAGTTAGATAGAGGAGAGATACTAGTTACAGGTCAGTAAAGTAGTAGTTAGATACAGGACAGATACTAGTTACAGGTCAGTACAGTAGCAGTTAGATAGAAGAGAGATACTAGTTATAGATCAGTACAGTAGTAGTTAGATAGAGGAGAGATACTAATTACAGGTCAGTACAGTAGTAGTTAGATAGAGGACAGATACTAGTTATATATCAGTACAGTAGTAGTTAGACAGAAGAGAGATACTAGTTACAGGTCAGTACAGTAGTAGTTAGATAGAGGAGAGATACTAGTTACAGGTCAGTACAGTAGTAGTTAGACTGAGGAGAGATACTAGTTACAGGTCAGTACAGTAGTAGTTAGATAGAGGAGAGATACTAGTTACAGGTCAGTACAGTAGTAGTTAGATACAGGACAGATACTAGTTACAGGTCAGTACAGTAGTAGTTAGATAGAGGACAGATACTAGTTACAGGTTAGTACAGTAGCAGTTAGAGGAGAGATACTAGTTACAAGTTAGTACAGTAGTAGTTAGATAGAGGACAGATACTAGTTACAGGTCAGTACAGTAGTAGTTATACAGAGGAGATATACTAGTTACAGGTCAGTACAATAATAGTTAGATAGAGGAGAGATACTAGTTACAGGTCAGTATAGTAGTAGTTAAATAGAGGGAATATACTAGTTATAGGTCAGTGCAGTAGTAGTTAGATAGAGGAGAGATACTAATTACAGGTCAGTACAGTAGTAGTTAGATACAGGACAGATACTAGTGACAGGTCAGTACAGTAGTAGTTAGATAGAGGAGAGATACTAATTACAGGTCAGTACAGTAGTAGTTAGATAGAAGAGAGATACTAGTTACAGGTCTGTACAGTAGTAGTTAGACAGAGGAGAGATACTAGTTACAGGTCAGTACAGTAGCAGTTAGATAGATGAGAGATACTAGTTATAGGTCAGTACAGTAGTAGTTAGATAGAGGAGAGATACTAGTTACAGGTCAGTACAGTAGTAGTTAGATAGAGGAGAGATACTAGTTACAGGTCAGTACAGTAGTAGTTAGATACAGGACAGATACTAGTTACAGGTCAGTACAGTAGCAGTTAGATAGAAGAGAGATACTAGTTATAGATCAGTACAGTAGTAGTTAGATAGAGGTGAGATACTAATTACAGGTCAGTACAGTAGTAGTTAGATAGAGGACAGATACTAGTTATAGATCAGTACAGTAGTAGTTAGATAGAAGAGAGATACTAGTTACAGGTCAGTACAGTAGTAGTTAGATAGAGGAGAGATACTAGTTACAGGTCAGTACAGTAGTAGTTATACAGAGGAGATATACTAGTTACAGTTCAGTAGAATAATAGTTAGATAGAGGAGAGATACTAGAAACAGGTCAGTATAGTAGTAGTTAAATAGAGGGGATATACTAGTTATAGGTCAGTGCAGTAGTAGTTAGATAGAGGAGAGATACTTGTTACAGGTCAGTACAGTAGTAGTTAGATAGAGGAGAGATACTAGTTACAGGTCAGTACAGTAGCAGTTAGATAGAGGAGAGATACTAGTTACAGGTCAGTACAGTAGTAGTTAGATAGAGGAGAGATACTAGTTACAGGTCAGTACAGTGATAGTTAGATAGAGGAGAGATACTAGTTACAGGTCAGTACAGTAGTAGTTAGGTAGAGGGGAGATACTAGTTACAGGTCAGTACAGTAGTAGTTATATAGAGGAGAGATACTAGTTACAGGTCAGTACAGTAGTAGTTAGATAGAGGAGAGATACTAGTTACAGGTCAGTACAGTAGTAGTTAGAGGAAAGATGCTACTTACAGGTCAGTACAGTAGCAGTTAGATAGAAGAGAGATACTAGTTACAGGTCAGTACAGTAATAGTTAGATATAGGAGAGATACTAGTTACAGGTCAGTACAGTAGTAGCTAGAGGGGAGATACTAGTTACAGGTCAGTACAGTAGTAGTTATATAGAGGAGAGATACTAGTTACAGGTCAGTACAGTAGTAGTTAGATAGAGGAGAGATACTAGTTACAGGTCAGTACAGTGATAGTTAGATAGAGGAGAGATACTAGTTACAGGTCAGTACAGTAGTAGTTAGGTAGAGGGGATATACTAGTTACAGGTCAGTACAGTAGTAGTTATATAGAGGAGAGATACTAGTTACAGGTCAGTACAGTAGTAGTTAGATAGAGGAGAGATACTAGTTACAGGTCAGTACAATGATAGTTAGATAGAGGAGAGATACAAGTTACAGGTCAGTACAGTAGTAGTTAGGTAGAGGGGAGATACTAGTTACAGGTCAGTACAGTAGTAGTTATATAGAGGAGAGATACTAGATACAGGTCAGTACAGTAGTAGTTATATAGAGGAAAGATACTAGTTACAGGTCAGTACAGTAGTAGTTAGATAGAGGAGAGATACTAGTTACAGGTCAGAACACTAGTAGTTAGATAGAAAAGAGATACTAGTTACAGGTCAGTACAGTAGTAGTTAGATAGAGGGGAGATACTAGTTACAGGTCAGTACACTAGTAGTTAGATAGAGGGGAGATACTAGTTACAGGTCAGTACAGTAGTAGTTAGATAGAAGAGAGATACTAGTTACAGGTCAGTACAGTAGCAGTTAGATAGAGGATAGATACTAGTTACAGGTCAGTACAGTAGTAGTTAGGTAGAGGAGAGATACTAGTTACAGGTCAGTACAGTAGTAGTTAGATAGAGGAGAGATACTAGTTACAGGTCAGTACAGTAGTAGTTAGATAGAGGAGAGATACTAATTACAGGTCAGTACAGTAGTAGTTAGATAGAGGACAGATACTAGTTACAGGTCAGTACAGTAGCAGTTAGATAGAAGAGAGATACTAGATATAGGTCAGTACAGTAGTAGTTAGATAGAGGTGAGATACTAGTTACAGGTCAGTATAGTAGTAGTTAGAGAGAGAGGAGATACTAGTTACAGGTCAGTACAGTAGATGTTAAATAGAGGAGATATACTAATTACAGGTCAGTACAGTAGCAGTGAGATACAGGACATATACTAGTTACAGGTCAGTACAGTAGTAGTTAGATATAGGAGAGATACTAGTTACAGGTATGTACAGTAGTAGTTAGATAGAAAAGAGATACTAGTTACAGGTCAGTACAGTAGTAGTTAGATAGAGGAGAGATACTAGTTATAGGTCAGTACAGTAGTAGTTAGATAGAGGAGAGATACTAGTTACAGGTCAGTACAGTAGTAGTTAGATAGAGGAGATATACTAGTTACAGGTCAGTACAGTAGTAGATATATAGAAGAGAGATACTAGTTACAGATCAGTACAGTGGTTGTTAGATAGAAGAGAGATACTAGATACAGGTCAGTACAGTAGTATTTAGATAGAGGAGAGATACTAGTTACAGGTCAGTACAGTAGTAATTAGATAGAGGGGAGATACTAGTTACAGGTCAGTACAGTAGTAGTTAGAGGACAGACACTAGTTACAGGTCAGTACAGTAGCAGTTAGAGGAGAGATACTAGTTACAAGTTAGTACAGTAGTAGTTAGATAGAGGAGAGATAGTAGTTACAGGTCAGTACAGTAGTAGTTATACAGAGGAGAGATACTAGTTACAGGTTAGTACAATAATAGTTAGATAGAGGAGAGATACTAGTTACAGGTCAGTACAGTAGTAGTTAGATAGAGGGGAGATACTAGTTACAGGTCAGTACAGTAGTAGTTATACAGAGGAGAGATACTAGTTACAGGTCAGTATAGTAGTAGATAGACAGAGGAGAGATATTAGTTACAGGTCAGTACAGTAGTAGTTAGATAAAGGGGATATACTAGTTATAGGTCAGTACAGTAGTAGTTAGATAGAGGAAAGATACTAATTACAGGTCAGTACAGTAGTAGTTAGATACAGGACAGATACTAGTTACAGGTCAGTACAGTAGTAGTTAGATAGAGGGGAGATATTAGTTACAGGTCAATACAGTAGTAGTTAGATAGAGGAGAGATACTAGTTACAGGTCTGTACTGTAGTAGTTAGACAGAGGAGAGATACTCGTTACAGGTCAGTACAGTAGTAGTTAGATAGAGGAGAGATACTAGTTTCAGGTCAGTACAGTAGTAGTTAGATAGAGGAGAGATACTAGTTACAGGTCAGTACAGTAGCAGTTAGATAGAGGAGAGATACTAGTTACAGGTCAGTACAGTAGTAGTTAGATAGAGGAGAGATACTAGTTACAGGTCAGTACACTAGCAGTTAGATAGAGGACAGATACTAGTTATATATCAGTACAGTAGTAGTTAGACAGAAGAGAGATACTAGTTACTGGTCAGTACAGTAGTAGTTAGATAGAGGAGAGATACTAGTTACAGGTCAGTACAGTAGTAGTTAGACTGAGGAGAGATACTAGTTTCAGGTCAGTACAGTAGTAGTTAGATAGAGGAGAGATACTAGTTACAGGTCAGTACAGTAGTAGTTAGATACAGGACAGATACTAGTTACAGGTCAGTACAGTAGTAGTTAGATAGAGGACAGATACTAGTTACAGGTTAGTACAGTAGCAGTTAGAGGAGAGATACTAGTTACAAGTTAGTACAGTAGTAGTTAGATAGAGGACAGATACTAGTTACAGGTCAGTACAGTAGTAGTTATACAGAGGAGATATACTAGTTACAGGTCAGTACAATAATAGTTAGATAGAGGAGAGATACTAGTTACAGGTCAGTATAGTAGTAGTTAAATAGAGGGAATATACTAGTTATAGGTCAGTGCAGTAGTAGTTAGATAGAGGAGAGATACTAATTACAGGTCAGTACAGTAGTAGTTAGATACAGGACAGATACTAGTGACAGGTCAGTACAGTAGTAGTTAGATAGAGGAGAGATACTAATTACAGGTCAGTACAGTAGTAGTTAGATAGAAGAGAGATACTAGTTACAGGTCTGTACAGTAGTAGTTAGACAGAGGAGAGATACTAGTTACAGGTCAGTACAGTAGCAGTTAGATAGATGAGAGATACTAGTTATAGGTCAGTACAGTAGTAGTTAGATAGAGGAGAGATACTAGTTACAGGTCAGTACAGTAGTAGTTAGATAGAGGAGAGATACTAGTTACAGGTCAGTACAGTAGTAGTTAGATAGAGTAGAGATACTACTTAGAGGTCAGTACAGTAGCAGTTAGATAGAGGAGAGATACTAGTTACAGGTCAGTACAGTAGTAGTTAGATACAGGACAGATACTAGTTACAGGTCAGTACAGTAGCAGTTAGATAGAAGAGAGATACTAGTTATAGATCAGTACAGTAGTAGTTAGATAGAGGAGAGATACTAATTACAGGTCAGTACAGTAGTAGTTAGATAGAGGACAGATACTAGTTATAGATCAGTACAGTAGTAGTTAGATAGAAGAGAGATACTAGTTACAGGTCAGTACAGTAGTAGTTAGATAGAGGAGAGATACTAGTTACAGGTCAGTACAGTAGTAGTTATACAGAGGAGATATACTAGTTACAGGTCAGTAGAATAATAGTTAGATAGAGGAGAGATACTAGAAACAGGTCAGTATAGTAGTAGTTAAATAGAGGGGATATACTAGTTATAGGTCAGTGCAGTAGTAGTTAGATAGAGGAGAGATAATTGTTACAGGTCAGTACAGTAGTAGTTAGATAGAAGAGAGATACTAGTTACAGGTCAGTACAGTAGTAGTTAGATAGAGGAAAGATACTAGTTACAGGTCAGTACAGTAGCAGTTAGATAGAGGAGAGATACTAGTTACAGGTCAGTACAGTAGTAGTTAGATAGAGGAGAGATACTAGTTACAGGTCAGTACAGTGATAGTTAGATAGAGGAGAGATACTAGTTACAGGTCAGTACAGTAGTAGTTAGGTAGAGGGGAGATACTAGTTACAGGTCAGTACAGTAGTAGTTAGATAGAGGAGAGATACTAGTTACAGGTCAGTACAGTAGTAGTTAGAGGAAAGATGCTACTTACAGGTCAGTACAGTAGCAGTTAGATAGAAGAGAGATACTAGTTACAGGTCAGTACAGTAATAGTTAGATATAGGAGAGATACTAGTTACAGGTCAGTACAGTAGTAGCTAGAGGGGAGATACTAGTTACAGGTCAGTACAGTAGTAGTTATATAGAGGAGAGATACTAGTTACAGGTCAGTACAGTAGTAGTTAGATAGAGGAGAGATACTAGTTACAGGTCAGTACAGTGATAGTTAGATAGAGGAGAGATACTAGTTACAGGTCAGTACAGTAGTAGTTAGGTAGAGGGGAGATACTAGTTACAGTTCAGTACAGTAGTAGTTATATAGAGGAGAGATACTAGTTACAGGTCAGTACAGTAGTAGTTAGATAGAGGAGAGATACTAGTTACAGGTCAGTACAATGATAGTTAGATAGAGGAGAGATACAAGTTACAGGTCAGTACAGTAGTAGTTAGGTAGAGGGGAGATACTAGTTACAGGTCAGTACAGTAGTAGTTATATAGAGGAGAGATACTAGATACAGGTCAGTACAGTAGTAGTTATATAGAGGAAAGATACTAGTTACAGGTCAGTACAGTAGTAGTTAGATAGAGGAGAGATACTAGTTACAGGTCAGAACACTAGTAGTTAGATAGAAAAGAGATACTAGTTACAGGTCAGTACAGTAGTAGTTAGATAGAGGGGAGATACTAGTTACAGGTCAGTACACTAGTAGTTAGATAGAGGGGAGATACTAGTTACAGGTCAGTACAGTAGTAGTTAGATAGAAGAGAGATACTAGTTACAGGTCAGTACAGTAGCAGTTAGATAGAGGATAGATACTAGTTACAGGTCAGTACAGTAGTAGTTAGGTAGAGGAGAGATACTAGTTACAGGTCAGTACAGTAGTAGTTAGATAGAGGAGAGATACTAGTTACAGGTCAGTACAGTAGTAGTTAGATAGAGGAGAGATACTAATTACAGGTCAGTACAGTAGTAGTTAGATAGAGGACAGATACTAGTTACAGGTCAGTACAGTAGCAGTTAGATAGAAGAGAGATACTAGATATAGGTCAGTACAGTAGTAGTTAGATAGAGGTGAGATACTAGTTACAGGTCAGTATAGTAGTAGTTAGAGAGAGAGGAGATACTAGTTACAGGTCAGTACAGTAGAAGTTAGATAGAGGAGATATACTAATTACAGGTCAGTACAGTAGCAGTGAGATACAGGACAGATACTAGTTACAGGTCAGTACAGTAGTAGTTAGATATAGGAGAGATACTAGTTAAAGGTATGTACAGTAGTAGTTAGATAGAAAAGAGATACTAGTTACAGGTCAGTACTGTAGTAGTTAGATAGAGGAGAGATACTAGTTATAGGTCAGTACAGTAGTAGTTAGATAGAGGAGAGATACTAGTTACAGGTCAGTACAGTAGTAGTTAGATAGAGGAGATATACTAGTTACAGGTCAGTACAGTAGTAGATAGATAGAAGAGAGATACTAGTTACAGATCAGTACAGTGGTTGTTAGATAGAAGAGAGATACTAGATACAGGTCAGTACAGTAGTATTTAGATAGAGGAGAGATACTAGTTACAGGTCAGTACAGTAGTAATTAGATAGAGGGGAGATACTAGTTACAGGTCAGTACAGTAGTAGTTAGAGGACAGACACTAGTTACAGGTCTGTACAGTAGCAGTTAGAGGAGAGATACTAGTTACAAGTTAGTACAGTAGTAGTTAGATAGAGGAGAGATAGTAGTTACAGGTCAGTACAGTAGTAGTTATACAGAGGAGAGATACTAGTTACAGGTTAGTACAATAATAGTTAGATAGAGGAGAGATACTAGTTACAGGTCAGTACAGTAGTAGTTAGATAGAGGGGAGATACTAGTTACAGGTCAGTACAGTAGTAGTTATACAGAGGAGAGATACTAGTTACAGGTCAGTACAGTAGTAGATAGACAGAGGAGAGATATTAGTTACAGGTCAGTACAGTAGTAGTTAGATAGAGGGGATATACTAGTTATAGGTCAGTACAGTAGTAGTTAGATAGAGGAAAGATACTAATTACAGGTCAGTACAGTAGTAGTTAGATACAGGACAGATACTAGTTACAGGTCAGTACAGTAGTAGTTAGATAGAGGGGAGATATTAGTTACAGGTCAATACAGTAGTAGTTAGATAGAGGAGAGATACTAGTTACAGGTCTGTACTGTAGTAGTTAGACAGAGGAGAGATACTCGTTACAGGTCAGTACAGTAGTAGTTAGATAGAGGAGAGATAATAGTTTCAGGTCAGTACAGTAGTAGTTAGATAGAGGAGAGATACTAGTTACAGGTCAGTACAGTAGCAGTTAGATAGAGGAGAGATACTAGTTACAGGTCAGTACAGTAGTAGTTAGATAGAGGAGAGATACTAGTTACAGGTCAGTACAGTAGCAGTTAGATAGAGGGGAGATACTAGTTATAGGTCAGTACAGTAGTAGTTAGATAGGGAGGAGATACTAGTTATAGGTCAGTACAGTAGTAGTTAGATAGAGGAGAGATACTAATTACAGTCAGTACAGTAGTAGTTAGACAGAGGAGAGATACTAGTTACAGGTTAGTACAGTAGTAGTTAGACAGAGGAGAGATACTAGTTACAGGTCAGTACAGTAGTAGTTATATAGAGGAGAGATACTAGTTACAGGTCAGTACAGTAGTAGTTAGATAGAGGGAAGATGTTAGTTACAGGTCAGTACAGTAGCAGTTAGATAGAGGAGAGATACTAGTTACAGGTCAGGACAGTAGTAGTTAGATAGAGGAGAGATACTAGTTACAGGTCAGTACAGTAGCAATTAGATAGAGGGGAGATACTAGTTACAGGTCAGTACAGTAGCAGTTAGATAGAGGAGAGATACTAGTTACAGGTCAGTACAGTAGTAGTTAGATAGAAGAGAGATACTAGTTACAGGACAGTACAGTAGTAGTTAGATAGAGGAGAGATACTAATTACAGGTCAGTACAGTAGTAGTTAGATAGAGGACAGATACTAGTTACAGGTCAGTACAGTAGTAGTTAGATAAAGGGGAGATACTAGACACAGGTCAGTACAGTAGTAGTTAGATAGAGGAGAGATACTAGTTACTGGTCAGTACAGTAGTAGTTAGACAAAGTAGAGATACTAGTTACAGGTCAGTACAGTAGTAGTTAGACAGAGGAGAGATACTAGTTACATGTCTGTACAGTAGCAGTTAGATAGAGGAGAGATACTAGTTACAGGTCAGTACAGTAGTAGTTAGATACAGGACAGATACTAGTTACAGGTCAGTACAGTAGTAGTTAGATAAAGGGGAGATACTAGTTACAGGTCAGTACAGTAGTAGTTAGATAGAGGAGATATACTAGTTACAGGTCAGTACAGTAGTAGTTAGATAGAGGAGAGATACTAGTTACAGGTCAGTACAGTAGTAGTTAGATAGAGGAGAGATACTAATTACAGGTCAGTACAGTAGTAGTTAGATACAGGACAGATACTAGTTACAGGTCTTTACAGTAGTAGTTAGATAGATGAGAGATACTAGTTACAGGTCAGTACAGTAGTAGTTAGATAAAGGGGAGATACTAGTTACAGGTCAGTAAAGTAGTAGTTAGATAGAGGAGAGATACTAGTTACAGGTCAGTACAGTAGCAGTTAGAGGGGAAATACTAGTTACAGGTCAGTACAGTAGTAGTTAGATAGAAGAGAGATACTAGTTACAGGTTAGTACAGTAGTAGTTAGAGGACAGATACTAGTTACAGGTCAGTACAGTAGCAGTTAGAGGAGAGATACTAGTTACAAGTTAGTACAGTAGTAGTTAGATAGAGGACAGATACTAGTTACAGGTCAGTACAGTAGTAGTTATACAGAGGAGATATACTAGTTACAGGTCAGTACAATAATAGTTAGATAGAGGAGAGATACTAGTTACAGGTCAGTATAGTAGTAGTTAAATAGAGGGGATATACTAGTTATAGGTCAGTGCAGTAGTAGTTAGATAGATGAGAGATACTAATTACAGGTCAGTACAGTAGTAGTTAGATACAGGACAGATACTAGTTACAGGTCAGTACAGTAGTAGTTAGATAGAGGAGAGATACTAATTACAGGTCAGTACAGTGGTAGTTAGAAGAGAGATACTAGTTACAGGTCTGTACAGTAGTAGTTAGACAGAGGAGAGATACTAGTTACAGGTCAGTACAGTAGCAGTTAGATAGATGAGAGATACTAGTTATAGGTCAGTACAGTAGTAGTTAGATAGAGGAGAGATACTAGTTACAGGTTAGTAAAGTAGTAGTTAGATAGAGGAGAGATACTAGTTACAGGTCAGTACAGTAGTAGTTAGATAGAGGAGAGATACTACTTAGAGGTCAGTACAGTAGCAGTTAGATAGAGGAGAGATACTAGTTACAGGTCAGTACAGTAGTAGTTAGATACAGGACAGATACTAGTTACAGGTCAGTACAGTAGCAGTTAGATAGAAGAGAGATACTAGTTATAGATCAGTACAGTAGTAGTTAGATAGAGGAGAGATACTAATTACAGGTCAGTACAGTAGTAGTTAGATAGAGGACAGATACTAGTTATATATCAGTACAGTAGTAGTTAGACAGAAGAGAGATACTAGTTACAGGTCAGTACAGTAGTAGTTAGATAGAGGAGAGATACTAGTTACAGGTCAGTACAGTAGTAGTTAGACTGAGAAGAGATACTAGTTACAGGTCAGTACAGTAGTAGTTAGATAGAGGAGAGATACTAGTTACAGGTCAGTACAGTAGTAGTTAGATACAGGACAGATACTAGTTACAGGTCAGTACAGTAGTAGTTAGATAGAGGACAGATACTAGTTACAGGTTAGTACAGTAGCAGTTAGAGGAGAGATACTAGTTACAAGTTAGTACAGTAGTAGTTAGATAGAGGACAGATACTAGTTACAGGTCAGTACAGTAGTAGTTATACAGAGGAGATATACTAGTTACAGGTCAGTACAATAATAGATAGAGGAGAGATACTAGTTACAGGTCAGTATAGTAGTAGTTAAATAGAGGGAATATACTAGTTATAGGTCAGTGCAGTAGTAGTTAGATAGAGGAGAGATACTAATTACAGGTCAGTACAGTAGAAGTTAGATACAGGACAGATACTAGTGACAGGTCAGTACAGTAGTAGTTAGATAGAGGAGAGATACTAATTACAGGTCAGTACAGTAGTAGTTAGATAGAAGAGAGATACTAGTTACAGGTCTGTACAGTAGTAGTTAGACAGAGGAGAGATACTAGTTACAGGTCAGTACAGTAGCAGTTAGATAGATGAGAGATACTAGTTATAGGTCAGTACAGTAGTAGTTAGATAGAGGAGAGATACTAGTTACAGGTCAGTACAGTAGTAGTTAGATAGAGGAGAGATACTAGTTACAGGTCAGTACAGTAGTAGTTAGATAGAGGAGAGATACTACTTAGAGGTCAATACAGTAGCAGTTAGATAGAGGAGAGATACTAGTTACAGGTCAGTACAGTAGTAGTTAGATACAGGACAGATACTAGTTACAGGTCAGTACAGTAGCAGTTAGATAGAAGAGAGATACTAGTTATAGATCAGTACAGTAGTAGTTAGATAGAGGAGAGATACTAATTACAGGTCAGTACAGTAGTAGTTAGATAGAGGACAGATACTAGTTATAGATCAGTACAGTAGTAGTTAGATAGAAGAGAGATACTAGTTACAGGTCAGTACAGTAGTAGTTAGATAGAGGAGAGATACTAGTTACAGGTCAGTACAGTAGTAGTTAGACTGAGGAGAGATACTAGTTACAGGTCAGTACAGTAGTAGTTAGATAGAGGAGAGATAATAGTTACAGGTCATTACAGTAGTAGTTAGATAGAGGAGAGATACTAGTTACAGGTCAGTACAGTAGTAGTTAGATACAGGACAGATACTAGTTACAGGTCAGTACAGTAGTAGTTAGATAGAGGACAGATACTAGTTACAGGTTAGTACAGTAGCAGTTAGAGGAGAGATACTAGTTACAAGTTAGTACAGTAGTAGTTAGATAGAGGACAGATACTAGTTACAGGTCAGTACAGTGGCTGTTAGATAGAACAAGATACTAGTTACAGGTCAGTACAGTGGTAGCTAGAGGGGAGATACTAGATGCAAGTCAGTACAGTAGCAGTTAGAGGAGAGAAACTAGTTAGAGGTTAGTACAGTAGTAGTTAGAGGACAGATACTAGTTACAGGTCAGTACAGTAGCAGTTAGAGGAGAGATACTAGTTACAAGTTAGTACAGTAGTAGTTAGGTAGAGGACAGATACTAGTTACAGGTCAGTACAGCAGCAGTTAGAGGAGAGAAACTAGTTAGAGGAAAGGTACAGTAGTAGTTAGAGGACAGATACTAGTTACAGGTCAGTACAGTAGCAGTTAGAGGAGAGATACTAGTTACAAGTTAGTACAGTAGTAGTTAGATAGAAGAGAGATACTAGTTACAGGTCAGTACAGTAGTAGTTAGATAGAGGAGAGACACTACTTACAGGTCTGTACAGTAGCAGTTAGATAGAAGGGAGATACTAGTTACAGGTCAGTACAGTGGCTCTTAGATAGAAGAGAGATACTAGTTACAGGTCAGTACAGTAGTAGTTAGATAGAGGGGAGATGCTAGTTACAGGTCAGCACAGTAGTAGTTAGACTGAGGAGAGATACTAGTTACAGGTCAGTACAGTAGCAGTTAGATAGAGGAGAGATACTAGTTACAGGTCTGTACAGTAGTAGTTAGATAGAGGATAGATACTAGTTACAGGTCAGTACAGTAGTAGTTAGATAGAGGGGAGATATTAGTTACAGGTCAGTACAGTAGTAGTTAGATAGAGAGGAGATATTAGTTACAGGTCAGTACAGTAGTAGTTAGATAGAGGGGATATACTAGTTATAGGTCAGTACAGTAGTAGTTATATAGAGGAGAGATATTAGTTACAGGTCAGTACAGTAGTAGTTAGATAGAGGAGAGATACTAGTTACAGGTCAGTACAGTAGTAGTTAGATAGAGGAGAGATACTAGTTACAGATCAGTACAGTAGAGGAGAGATACTAGTTACAGGTCAGTACAGTAGTAGTTAGAAAGAGGAGAGATACTAGTTACAGGTCAGTACAGTAGTAGCTAGAGGGGAGATACTAGTTACAGGTCAGTACAGTAGTAGTTATATAGAGGAGAGATAGTAGTAGTTAGATAGAGGAGAGATACTAGTTACAGGTCAGTACAGTAGTAGTTAGATAGAGGAGAGATACTAGTTACAGGTCAGTACAGATAGAGGGGAGATACTAGTTACAGGTCAGTACAGTAGTAGTTAGATAGAGGAGAGATACTAGTTAGAGGTCAGTACAGTAGTAGCTAGAGGGGAGATACTAGTTACAGGTCAGTACAGTAGTAGTTATATAGAGGAGAGATACTAGTTACAGGTCAATATAGTAGTAGTAAGACTGAGGAGAGATACTAGTTACAGGTCAGTACAGTAGTAGTTAGACAGAGGAGAGATACTAGTTACAGGTCAGTACAGTAGTAGTTAGATAGAGGAAAGATACTACTTACAGGTCAGTACAGTAGTAGTTAGATGGAGGGGAGATACTAGTTACAGGTCAGTACAGTAGTAGTTATATAGAGGAGAGATACTAGTTACAGGTCAGTACAGTAGCAGTTAGATAGAAGAGAGATACTAGTTACAGGTCAGTACAGTAGTAGTTAGATAGAGGGGAGATATTAGTTACAGGTCAGTACAGTAGTAGTTAGATAGAGGAGAGATACTAGTTACAGGTCAGTACAGTAGTAGTTAGATAGAGGAGAGATACTAGTTACAGGTCAGTACAGTAATAGTTAGACTGAGGAGAGATACTAGTTACAGGTCAGTACAGTAGTAGTTAGATAGAGGGGAGATATTAGTTACAGGTCAGTACAGTAGTAGTTAGACAGAGGAGAGATACTAGTTACAGGTCAGTACAGTAGTAGTTATATAGAGGAGAGATACTAGTTACAGGTCAGTACAGTAGTAGTTAGACTGAGGAGAGATACTAGTTACAGGTCAGTACAGTAGTAGTTAGAAGGAGGGGAGATACTAGTTACAGGTCAGTACAGTAGTAGTTAGACTGAGGAGAGATACTAGATTCAGGTTAATACAGTAGTAGTTAGAGGAGAAATACTAGTTACAGGTCAGTACAATAATAGTTAGATAGAGGCAAGATACTAGTTACAAGTCAGTACAGTAGTAGTTAGATAGAGGGGAGATACTAGTTACAGGTCAGTACAGTAGTAGTTAGATAGAAGAGAGATACTAGTTACAGGTTTGTACAGTAGTAGTTAGACTGAGGACAGATACTAGATTCAGGTTAATACAGTAGTAGTTAGAGGAGAGATACTACTTACAGGTCAGTAGAGTAGTAGTTAGATAGAAGAGAGATACTAGTTATAGGTCAGTACAGTAGTAGTTAGATAGCGGAGAGATACTAGATACAGGTCAGTACAGTAGTAGTTAGATAGAGGGGAGATACTAGTTACAGGTCAGTACAGTAGCAGTTAGATAGAAAAGAGATACTAGTTACAGGTCAGTACAGTAGTAGTTAGACAGAGGAGAGATACTAGTTACAGGTCAGTACAGTAGTAGTTAGATAGAGGAGAGATACTAGTTACAGGTCAGTACAGTAGTAGTTAGATAGAGGAGAGATACTAGTTACAGGTCAGTACAGTAGTAGTTATATAGAGGAGAGATACTAGTTACAGGTCAGTACAGTAGTAGCTAGAGGGGAGATACTAGTTACAGGTCAGTACAGTAGAAGTTAGATAGAAGAGAGATACTAGTTACAGGTCAGTACAGTAGTAGTTAGACAGAGGAGAGATACTAGTTACAGGTCAGTACAGTAGTAGTTAGATAGAGGAGAGATACTAGTTACAGGTCAGTACAGTAGTAGTTAGATAGAGGAGAGATACTTGTTACAGGTCAGTACAGTAGTAGTTAGATAGAAGAGAGATACTAGTTACAGGTCAGTACAGTAGTAGTTAGATAGAGGAGAGATACTAGTTACAGGTCAGTACAGTAGCAGTTAGATAGAGGAGAGATACTAGTTACAGCTCAGTACAGTAGTAGTTAGATAGAGGAGAGATACTAGTTACAGGTCAGTACAGTAGTAGTTAGATAGAGGGGAGATACTAGTTACAGGTCAGTACAGTAGTAGTTAGATAGAAGAGAGATACTAGTTACAGGTCAGTACAGTAGTAGTTATATAGAGGAGAGATACTAGTTACAGGTCAGTACAGTAGTAGTTATATAGAGGAGAGATACTAGTTACAGGTCAGTACAGTAGTAGTTAGATAGAGGAGAGATACTAGTTACAGGTCAGTACAGTAGTAGTTAGATAGAGGAGAGATACTTGTTACAGGTCAGTACAGTAGTAGTTAGATAGAAGAGAGATACTAGTTACAGGTCAGTACAGTAGTAGCTAGAGGGGAGATACTAGTTATAGGTCAGTACAGTAGTAGTTATATAGAGGAGAGATACTAGTTACAGGTCAGTACAGTAGTAGTTAGATAGAAGAGAGATACTAGTTACAGGTCAGTACAGTAGTAGTTAGATAGAAGGGAGATACTAGTTACAGGTCAGTACAGTAGTAGTTAGATAGAGGAGAGATACTAGTTACAGGTCAGTACAGTAGTAGTTAGATAGAGGAGAGATACTAGTTACAGGTCAGTACAGTAGTAGTTATATAGAGGAGAGATACTAGTTACAGGTCAGTACAGTAGTAGTTAGATAGAGGAGAGATACTAGTTACAGGTCAGTACAGTGATAGTTAGATAGAGGAGAGATACTAGTTACAGGTCAGTACAGTAGTAGTTAGGTAGAGGGGAGATACTAGTTACAGGTCAGTACAGTAGTAGTTATATAGAGGAGAGATACTAGTTACAGGTCAGTACAGTAGTAGTTATATAGAGGAGATATACTAGTTACAGGTCAGTAAAGTAGTAGTTAGATAGATGAGAGATACTAGTTACAGGTCAGTACAGTAGTAGTTAGATAGAAGAGAGATACTAGTTACAGGTCAGTACAGTAGTAGTTAGATAGAGGAGAGATACTAGTTACAGGTCAGTACAGTAGTAGTTAGATAGAGGAGAGATACTAGTTACAGGTCAGTACAGTGATAGTTAGATAGAGGAGAGATACTAGTTACAGGTCAGTACAGTAGTAGTTAGGTAGAGGGGAGATACTAGTTACAGGTCAGTACAGTAGTAGTTATATAGAGGAGAGATACTAGTTACAGGTCAGTACAGTAGTAGTTAGATAGAGGAGAGATACTAGTTACAGGTCAGTACAATGATAGTTAGATAGAGGAGAGATACTAGTTACAGGTCAGTACAGTAGTAGTTAGGTAGAGGGGAGATACTAGTTACAGGTCAGTATAGTAGTAGTTATATAGAGGAGAGATACTAGTTACAGGTCAGTACAGTAGTAGTTAGATACATGACAGATACTAGTTACAGGTCAGTACAGTAGTAGTTAGATAGAGGAGATATACTAGATACAGGTCAGTACAGTAGTAGTTATATAGAGGAAAGATACTAGTTACAGGTCAGTACAGTAGTAGTTAGATAGAGGAGAGGTACTAGTTACAGGTCAGAACAGTAGTAGTTAGATAGAAAAGAGATACTAGTTACAGGTCAGTACAGTAGTAGTTATATAGAGGAGAGATACTAGTTACAGGTCAGTACAGTAGTAGTTATATAGAGTAGAGATACTAGTTACAGGTCAGTACAGTAGTAGTTAGATAGAGGGGAGATACTAGTTACAGGTCAGTACAGTAGTAGTTATATAGAGGAGAGATACTAGTTACAGGTCAGGACAGTAGTAGTTAGATAGAGGGGAGATACTAGTTACAGGTCAGTACAGTAGTAGTTAGAGTAGAGATACTAGTTACAGGTCAGTACAGTAGCAGTTAGAGGAGAGATACTAGTTACAAGTTAGTACAGTAGTAGTTAGATAGATGAGAGATACTAGTTACAGGTCAGTACAGTAGTAGTTAGATAGAGGGGAGATACAAGTTACAGGTCAGTACAGTAGTAGTTAGAGTAGAGATACTAGTTACAGGTCAGTACAGTAGCAGTTAGAGGAGAGATACTAGTTACAAGTTAGTATAGTAGTAGTTAGATAGATGAGAGATACTAGTTACAGGTCAGTACAGTAGTAGTTAGATAGAGGGGAGATACTAGTTACAGATCAGTACAGTGGCCGTTAGATAGAAGAGAGATACTAGTTACAGGTCAGTACAGTAGTAGTTAGATAGAAGAGAGATACAAGTTACAGGTCAGTACAGTAGCAGTTAGAGTAGAGATACTAGTTACAGGTCAGTACAGTAGCAGTTAGAGGAGAGATACTAGTTACAAGTTAGTACAGTAGTAGTTAGATAGATGAGAGATACTAGTTACAGGTCAGTACAATAGTAGTTATATAGAGGAGAGATACTAGTTACAGGTCAGTACAGTAGTAGTTAGATAGAGGGGAGATACTAGTTACAGGTCAGTACAGTGGCCGTTAGATAGAAGAGAGATACTAGTTACAGGTCAGTACAGTAGTAGTTAGATAGAGGGGAGATACTAGTTACAGGTCAGTACAGTAGTAGTTAGATAGAGGAGAGATACTAGTTACAGGTCAGTACAGTAGTAGTTAGATAGAGGGGAGATACTAGTTACAGGTCAGTACAGTAGTAGTTAGATAGAGGAGAGATACTAGTTATAGATCAGTACAGTAGTAGTTAGATAGAGGAGAGATACTAGTTACAGGTCAGTACAGTAGTAGTTAGATAGAAGAGAGATACTAGTTACAGGTCAGTACAGTAGTAGTTAGATAGAAGGGAGATACTAGTTACAGGTCAGTACAGTAGTAGTTAGACAGAGGAGAGATACTAGTTACATGTCAGTACAGTAGTAGTTATATAGAGGAGAGATACTAGTTACAGGTCAGTACAGTAGTAGTTAGATAGAGGGGAGATACTAGTTACAGGTCAGTACAGTAGTAGTTAGATAGAGGAGAGATACTAGTTACAGGTCAGTACAGTAGTAGTTAGATAGAGGGGAGATACTAGTTACAGGTCAGTACAGTAGTAGTTAGATAGAGGAGAGATACTAGTTATAGATCAGTACAGTAGTAGTTAGATAGAGGAGAGATACTAGTTACAGGTCAGTACAGTAGTAGTTAGATAGAAGAGAGATACTAGTTACAGGTCAGTACAGTAGTAGTTAGATAGAGGGGAGATACTAGTTACAGGTCAGTACAGTAGTAGTTATATAGAGGGGAGATACTAGTTACAGGTCAATACAGTAGTAGTTAGATAGAGGAGAGATACTAGATACAGGTCAGTACAGTAGTAGTTATATAGAGGAGATATACTAGTTACATGTCAGTACAGTAGTAGTTATATAGAGGAGAGATACTAGTTACAGGTCAGTACAGTAGTAGTTAGATAGAGGAGAGATACTAGTTACAGGTCAGTACAGTAGTAGTTAGATAGAGGAGAGATACTAGTTACAGGTCAGTACAGTAGCAGTTAGATAGAGGGGATATACTAGTTACAGGTTAGTACAGTAGTAGTTAGATAGAAGAGAGATACTAGTTACAGGTCAGTACAGTAGTAGTTAGAGGACAGATACTAGTTACAGGTCAGTACAGTAGCAGTTAAAGGAGAGATACTAGTTACAAGTTAGTACAGTAGTAGTTAGATAGAGTACAGATACTAGTTACAGGTCAGTACAGTAGTAGTTAGATAGATGAGAGATACTAGTTACTCGTCAGTACAGTAGTAATTAGATAGAGGAGAGATACTAGTTACAGGTCAGTACAGTAGTAGTTAGATACAGGACAGATACTAGTTACAGGTCAGTACAGTAGTAGTTAGATAGAGGGGAGATACTAGTTACAGGTCAGTACAGTAGTAGTTAGATAGAGGAGAGATACTAGTTACAGGTCAGTACAGTAGTAGTTAGATACAGGACAGATACTAGTTACAGGTCAGTACAGTAGTAGTTAGATAGAGGGGAGATACTAGTTACAGGTCAGTACAGTAGTAGTTATATAGAGGAGAGATACTAGTTACAGGTCAGTACAGTAGTAGTTAGATAGAAGAGAGATACTAGTTACAGGTCAGTACAATAGCAGTTAGATAGAGGGGAGATACTAGTTACAGGTCAGTACAGTAGTAGTTATATAGAGGAGATATACTAGTTACAGGTCAGTACAGTAGTAATTAGATAGAGGGGAGATACTAGTTACAGGTCAGTACAGTAGTAGTTAGATAGAGGAGAGATACTAGTTACAGATCAGTACAGTAGTAGTTAGATAGAGGAGAGATACTAGTTACAGGTCAGTACAGTAGTAGTTAAATAGAGGGGAGATACTAGTTACAGGTCAGTACAGTAGTAGTTAGATAGAGGGGAGATACTAGTTACAGGTCAGTACAGTAGTAGTTAGATAGAGGAGAGATACTAGTTACAGGTCAGTACAATAGTAGTTAGATAGAAGAGAGATACTAGTTACAGGTCAGTACAGTAGTAGTTAGATAGAAGAGAGATACTAGTTACAGGTCAGTACAGTAGTAGTTAGATAGAGGAAAGATACTAGTTACAGGTCAGTACAGTAGTAGTTAGATAGAGGAGAGATAATAGTTACAGGTCAGTACAGTAGTAGTTAGATAGAGGGGAGATACTAGTTACAGGTCAGTAAAGTCATAGTTATGTAAGGGGGTAGATACTAGTTACAGGTCAGTAAAGTCATAGTTATATAGGGGGTAGATACTAGTTACTGGTCACAGTGGCAGGTAGACCACAGATAGATACCAGTTACTGGTTAGTGTAGTAACTTGTAGTCAGTTGATGGACTGATGTGTTTCTAAATATCCATATTGAGCGATTGTTTTATAATATATGTGAATGTTATCTCAGTATATATATATATATATATATATGATTTGTATTGATGTATAAAGGTTTGTTATTGATACATACCGTTTGGTAAATGTTTGGTATGTATTGATGTATAGTTATTGATATATACCTTTTTGGTAAATGTTGGGTATGTACTGATGTATAATGGTTAGTTATTTGTACATCCCTTTTTGGTAAATGTTGGGTATGTATTGATGTATATAGGTTAGTTATTGATATATACCTTTTTGGTAAATGTTGGGTATGTATTGATGTACATAGGTTAGTTATTGATATATACCTTTTTGGTAAATGTTGGGTATGTATTGATGTATATAGGTTTGTTATTGATATATACCTTTTTGGTAAATGTTGGGTATGAATTGATGTATAATGATTAGTTATTGATATATACCTTTTTGGTAAATGTTGGGTATGTATTGATGTATATAGGTTAGTTATTGATACATACCTTTTTGGTAAATGTTGGGTATGTATTGATGTACATAGGTTAGTTATTGATATATACCTTTTTGGTAAATGTTGGGTATGAATTGATGTATATAGGTTTGTTATTGATATATACCTTTTTGGTAAATGTTGGGTATGAATTGATGTATAATGGTTAGTTATTGATATATACCTTTTTGGTAAATGTTGGGTATGTATTGATGTATATAGGTTAGTTATTGATATATTCCTTTTTGGTAAGTGTTGGGTATGTATTGATGTATATAGGTTTGTTATTGGTACATACCTTTTTGGTAAATGTTGGGTATGTATTGATGTATAATAGTTATTGATACATAGAAAAGAAAGAGGAGAAAAGGGGAGAAGGCGCCCCTTGTGTTGAATTCAAATATCAAGAATACCTTCACCAATCACCCTATTGTGTAGTACTCACAAAGTATGACGCTGTTCCAACACATATGTGTGAAACAGCATAAACGCTTAGGGGAATATATTGCCCCAAATCAATCACTCCGTCATTCACTGGAACACAAGGGCCGCACCTCCTCCAAACGTTCTCCCCAAATGATGAATCATAAACGACAAACAACAGAAAGTGGAGGGAACCCTCCCCTTTCTTTCGTTTGTCTTTTATAGTTATTGATACATACCTTTTTGGTAAATATTGGGTATGTATTGATGTAAATAGGTTAGTTATTGTTACATACCTTTTTGGTAAATGTTGGGTATGTACTGATGTATAATGGTTAGTTATTTATATATACCTTTTTGGTAAATGTTGGGTATGTATTGAAGTATATAGGTTAGTTATTGATATATACCTTTTTGGTAAATGTTGGGTATGTATTGATGTATATAGGTTTGTTATTGGTACATACCTTTTTGGTAAATGTTGGGTATGTATTGATGTATAATGGTTAGTTATTTATATATACCTTTTTGGTAAATGTTGGGTATGTATTGATGTATAATGGTTAGTTATTGATACATACCTTTTTGGTAAATCTTGGGTATGTATTGATGTATAATGGTTAGTTATTGATACATACCTTTTTGGTAAATGTTGGGTATGTACTGATGTATAATGGTTAGTTATTTATATATACCTTTTTGGTAAATGTTGGGTATGTATTGATGCATATAGGTTTGTTATTGGTACATACCTTGTTGGTAAATGTTGGGTATGTATTGATGTATAATGGTTAGTTATTTATATATACCTTTTTGGTAAATGTTGGGTATGTATTGATGTATATAGGTTAGTTATTGATACATACCTTTTTGGTAAATATTGGGTATGTATTGATGTATATAGGTTAGTTATTGGTACATACCTTTTTGGTAAATATTGGGTATGTAATGATGTATATAGGTCAGTTATTTACACATACCTTTTTGGTAAATGTTGGGTATGTATTGATGTATAATGGTTAGTTATTTACAAATACCTTTTTGGTAAATGTTGGGTATGTATTGATGTATAATGGTTAGTTATTGATATATACCTTTTTTGGTAAATGTTGGGTATGTATTGATGTATAATGGTTAGTTATCGATATATACCTTTTTGGTAAATGTTGGGTATGTATTGATGTATAGCTATTGAAATATACCTTTTTGGTAAATGTTGGGTATGTATTGATGTATATAGCTTAGTTATTGGTACATACCTGTTTGGTAAATGTTGGGTATGTACTGATGTACATAGGTTAGTTATTTACACATACCTTTTTGGTAGATGTTGGGTATGTATTGATGTATAATGGTTAGTTATTGATACATAACTTTTTGGTAAATGTTGGGTATGTACTGATGTATAATGGTTAGTTATTGATACATACCTTTTTGGTAAATGTTGGGTATGTATTGATGTATATAGGTTAGTTATTGGTACATACCTTTTTGGTAGATGTTGGGTATGTATTGATGTATAATGGTTAGTTATTGATATATAACTTTTTGGTAGATGTTGGGTATGTATTGATGTATAATGGTTAGTTATTGTCACATACCTTTTTGGTAAATGTTGGTTATGGATTGATGTATATAGTTTCGTTATTGGTACATACTTTTTTGGTAAATATTGGGTATGTAATGATGTATATAGGTTAGTTATTGATACATACCTTTTTGGTAAATGTTGGGTATGTATTGATGTATAATGGTTAGTTATTGATACATACCTTTTTGGTAAATCTTGGGTATGTATTGATGTATAATGGTTAGTTATTGATACATACATTTTTGGTAAATGTTGGGTATGTATTGATGTATAATGGTTAGTTATTTATATATACCTTTTTGGTAAATGTTGGGTATGTATTGATGTATATAGGTTTGTTATTGGTACATACCTTTTTGGTAAATGTTGGGTATGTATTGATGTATAATGGTTAGTTATTTAAATATTCCTTTTTGGTAAATGTTGGGTATATATTGATGTATAATGGTTAGTTATTGATACATACATTTTTGGTAAATGTTGGGTATGTATTGATGTATAATGGTTAGTTATTGATACATACCTTTTTGGTAAA
Source organism: Rhinophrynus dorsalis (assembly GCA_037306005.1). NCBI lineage: Eukaryota > Metazoa > Chordata > Amphibia > Anura > Rhinophrynidae > Rhinophrynus > Rhinophrynus dorsalis. The sequence goes on along the minus strand of JBBDGT010000169.1, from coordinate 46,200 downwards.
TGTTGGGTATGTATTGATGTAAATAGGTTAGTTATTGTTACATACCTTTTTGGTAAATGTTGGGTATGTACTGATGTATAATGGTTAGTTATTTATATATACCTTTTTGGTAAATGTTGGGTATGTATTGATGTATATAGGTTTGTTATTGGTACATACCTTTTTGGTAAATGTTGGGTATGTATTGATGTATAATGGTTAGTTATTTATATATACCTTTTTGGTAAATGTTGGGTATGTATTGATGTATATAGGTTAGTTATTGATACATACCGTTTTGGTAAATATTGGGTATGTAATGATGTATATAGGTTAGTTATTGGTACATACCTTTTTGGTAAATATTGGGTATGTAATGATGTATATAGGTTAGTTATTTACACATACCTTTTTGGTAAATGTTGGGTATGTATTGATGTATATAGGTTAGTTATTGGTACATACCTTTTTGGTAGATGTTGGGCATGTATTGATGTATAATGGTTAGTTATTGATATATAACTTTTTGGTAGATGTTGGGTATGTATTGATGTATAATGGTTAGTTATTGATACATACCTTTTTGGTAAATGTTGGGTATGTATTGATGTATAGTTATTGATATATACCTTTTTGGTAGATGTTGGGTATGTATTGATGTATATAGGTTAGTTATTGATGTATACCTTTTTGGTAAATGTTGGGTATGTATTGATGTATAATGGTTAATTATTGATATATACCTTTTTGGTAGATGTTGGGTATGTATTGATGTATAATGGTTAGTTATTGATACATACCTTTTTGGTAAATGTTGGGTATGTATTGATGTATAATGGTTAGTTATTGACACATACCTTTTTTGGTAAATGTTGGGAATGTATTGATGTATAATGGTTAGTTATTGACACATACCTTTTTGGTAAATGTTGGGTATGTATTGATGTATAATGGTTAGTTATTGATATATATACCTTTTTGGTAAATGTTGGGTATGTATTGATGTATAATGGTTAGTTATTGATACATACCTTTTTGGTAAATGTTGGATATGTATTGATGTATATAGGTTAGTTATTGGTACATACCTTTTTGGTAAATGTTGGGTATGTATTGATGTACATAGGTTAGTTATTGATATATACCTTTTTGGTAAATGTTGGGTATGTATTGATGTACATAGGTTAGTTATTGATACATACCTTTTTGGTAAATGTTGGGTATGTATTGATGTATAATGGTTAGTTATTGATATATACCTTTTTGGTAAATGTTGGGTATGTATTGATGTATATAGGTTAGTTATTGATACATACCTTTTTGGTAAATGTTGGGTATGTATTGATGTATAATGGTTAGTTATTGATATATACCTTTTTGGTAAATATTGGGTATGTATTGATGTATAATGGTTAGTTATTGATATATACCTTTTTGGTAAATGTTGGGTATGTATTGATGTATAATGGTTAGTTATTGATACATACCTTTTTGGTAAATGTTGGGTATGTACTGATGTATAATGGTTAGTTATTGATACATACCTTTTTAGTAAATGTTGGATATGTATTGATGTATATAGGTTAGTTATTGGTACATACCTTTTTGGTAAATGTTGGGTATGTATTGATGTACATAGGTTAGTTATTGATATATACCTTTTTGGTAAATGTTGGGTATGTATTGATGTACATAGGTTAGTTATTGATACATACCTTTTTGGTAAATGTTGGGTATGTATTGATGTATATAGGTTAGTTATTGATATATACATTTTTGGTAAATGTTGGGTATGTATTGATGTATATAGGTTAGTTATTTATACATACCTTTTTGGTAAATGTTGGGTATGTATTGATGTATATAGGTTAGTTATTGAAATATACCTTTTTGGCAAATGTTGGGTATGTATTGATGTATAATGGTTAGTTATTGATATATACCTTTTTGGTAAATGTTGGGTGTGTATTGATGTATAATGGTTAGTTATTGATATATACCTTTTGGGTAAATGTTGGGTATGTATTGATGTATAATGGTTAGTTATTGATATATACCTTTTGGGTAAATGTTGGGTATGTATTGATGTGTATAGGTTAGATATTGATATATACCTTTTTGGTAAATGTTAGGTATGTATTGATGTATAGTGGTTAGTTATTGATATATACCTTTTTGGAAAATGTTGGGTATGTATTGATGTATAGTTATTGATATATACCTTTTTGGTAAATGTTGGGTATGTATTGATGAATTTAGGTTAGTTATTGATACATACCTTTTTTGGTAAATGTTGGGTATGTACTGATGTATATAGGTTAGTTATTGATATATACCTTTTTGGTAAATGTTGGGTATGTATTGATGTACATAGGTTAGTTATTGATACATATCTTTTTGGTAAATGTTGGGTATGTATTGATGTATATAGGTTAGTTATTAATACATACCTTTATGGTAAATGTTGGGTATGTATTGATGTATAATGGTTAGTAATTGATACATACATTTTTGGTAAATGTTGGGTATGTATTAATGTATATAGGTTAGTTATTGATACATACCTTTTTGGTAAATGTTGGGTATGTATTGATGTATAATGGTTAGTTATTGATACATACGTTTTTGGTAAATGTTGGGTATGTATTGATGTATATAGGTTAGTTATTGATATATACCTTTTTGGTAAATGTTGGGTATGTATTGATGTATATAGGTTAGTTATTGATACATACCTTTTTGGTAAATGTTGGGTATGTATTGATGTATAATGGTTAGTTATTGATATATACCTTTTTGGTAAATATTGGGTATGTATTGATGTATAATGGTTAGTTATTGATATGTACCTTTTTGGTAAATGTTGGGTATGTATTGATGTATATAGGTTAGTTATTGATATATACCTTTTTGGTAAATGTTGGGTATGTATTGATGTATAATGGTTAGTTATTGATATATACCTTTTTGGTAAATGTTGGGTATGTATTGATGTATAATGGTTAGTTATTGATACATACCTTTTTGGTAAATGTTGGATATGTATTGATGTATAATGGTTAGTTATTGATATATACCTTTTTGGTAAATGTTGGGTATGTATTGATGTACATAGGTTAGTTATTGATACATACCTTTTTGGTAAATGTTGGGTATGTATTGATGTATAATGGTTAGTTATTGATACATACCTTTTTGGTAAATGTTGGGTATGTATTGATGTATAATGGTTAGTTATTGATATATACCTTTTTGTTAAATGTTGGGTATGTACTGATGTATAATGGTTAGTCATTGATACATACCTTTTTGGTAAATTTTGGTTATGTATTGATGTATAATGGTTAGTTATTGATACATACCTTTTTGGTAAATGTTGGGTATGTATTGATGTATAATGGTTAGTTATTGATATATACCTTTTTGGTAAATGTTGGGTATGTATTGATGTATAATGGTTAGTTATTGTTACATACCTTTTTGGTAAATGTTGGGTATGTACTGATGTATATAGGTTAGTTATTGATACATATCTTTTTGGTAAATGTTGGATATGTATTGATGTATATAGGTTAGTTATTGATACATACCTTTTTGATAAATGTTGGGTATGTATTGATGTATATAGGTTAGTTATTGATATATACCTTTTTGGTAAATATTGGGTATGTATTGATGTATAATGGTTAGTTATTGATATATACCTGTTTGGTAAATGTTGGGTATGTATTGATGTATATAGGTTAGTTATTGATATATACCGTTTTTGTAAATGTTGGGTATGTATTGATGTATAATGGTTAGTTATTGATACACACCTTTTTGGTAAATCTTGGGTATGTATTGATGTATAATGGTTAGTTATTGATACATACATTTTTGGTAAATGTTGGGTATGTATTGATGTATAATGGTTAGTTATTGATACATACCTTTTTGGTAAATGTTGGGTATGTATTGATGTAAATAGGTTAGTTATTGTTACATATCTTTTTGGTAAATGTTGGGTATGTACTGATGTATAATGGTTAGTTATTTATATATACCTTTTTGGTAAATGTTGGGTATGTATTGATGTATATAGGTTTGTTATTGGTACATACCTTTTTGGTAAATGTTGGGTATGTATTGATGTATAATGGTTAGTTATTTAAATATACCTTTTTGGTAAATGTTGGGTATGTATTGATGTATAATGGTTAGTTATTGATACATACATTTTTGGTAAATGTTGGGTATGTATTGATGTATAATGGTTAGTTATTGATACATACCTTTTTGGTAAATGTTGGGTATGTATTGATGTAAATAGGTTAGTTATTGTTACATACCTTTTTGGTAAATGTTGGGTATGTACTGATGTATAATGGTTAGTTATTTATATATATCTTTTTGGTAAATGTTGGGTATGTATTGATGTATATAGGTTTGTTATTGGTACATACCTTTTTGGTAAATGTTGGGTATGTATTGATGTATAATGGTTAGTTATTTATATATACCTTTTTGGTAAATGTTGGGTATGTATTGATGTATATAGGTTAGTTATTGATACATACCTTTTTGGTAAATATTGGGTATGTAATGATGTATATAGGTTAGTTATTGGTACATACCTTTTTGGTAAATATTGGGTATGTAATGATGTATATAGGTTAGTTATTTACACATACCTTTTTGGTAATGTTGGGTATGTATTGATGTATATAGGTTAGTTATTGATACATACCTTTTTGGTAAATGTTGGGTATGTATTGATGTATAATGGTTAGTTATTTACAAATACCTTTTTGGTAAATGTTGGGTATGTATTGATGTATAATGGTTAGTTATTGATATATACCTTTTTGGTAAATGTTGGGTATGTATTGATGTATAATGGTTAGTTATCGATATATACCTTTTTGGTAAATGTTGGGTATGTATTGATGTATAGCTATTGAAATATACCTTTTTGGTAAATGTTGGGTATGTATTGATGTATATAGCTTAGTTATTGGTACATACCTTTTTGGTAAATGTTGGGTATGTACTGATGTACATAGGTTAGTTATTTACACATACCTTTTTGGTAGATGTTGGGTATGTATTGATGTATAATGGTTAGTTATTGATACATACCTTTTTGGTAAATGTTGGGTATGTACTGATGTATAATGGTTAGTTATTGATACATACCTTTTTGGTAAATGTTGGGTATGTATTGATGTATATAGGTTAGTTATTGGTACATACCTTTTTGGTAGATGTTGGGTATGTATTGATGTATAATGGTTAGTTATTGATATATAACTTTTTGGTAGATGTTGGTTATGTATTGATGTATAATGGTTAGTTATTGATACATACCTTTTTGGTAAATGTTGGGTATGTATTGATGTATAGTTATTGATATATACCTTTTTGGTAGATGTTGGGTATGTATTGATGTATATAGGTTAGTTATTGATGTATACCTTTTTGGTAAATGTTGGGTATGTATTGATGTATAATGGTTAGTTATTGATATATACCTCTTTGGTAGATGTTGGGTATGTATTGATGTATAATGGTTAGTTATTGATACATACCTTTTTGGTAAATGTTGGGTATGTATTGATGTATAATGGTTAGTTATTGATATATACCTTTTTGATAAATGTTGGGTATGTATTGATGTATAGTTATTGATATATACCTTTTTGGTAAATGTTGGGTATGTATTGATGTATAATGGTTAGTTATTGTCACATACCTTTTTGGTAAATGTTGGTTATGGATTGATGTATATAGTTTCGTTATTGGTACATACTTTTTTGGTAAATATTGGGTATGTAATGATGTATATAGGTTAGTTATTGATACATACCTTTTTGGTAAATGTTGGGTATGTATTGATGTATAATGGTTAGTTATTGATACATACCTTTTTGGTAAATCTTGGGTATGTATTGATGTATAATGGTTAGTTATTGATACATACATTTTTGGTAAATGTTGGGTATGTATTGATGTATAATGGTTAGTTATTTATATATACCTTTTTGGTAAATGTTGGGTATGTATTGATGTATATAGGTTTGTTATTGGTACATACCTTTTTGGTAAATGTTGGGTATGTATTGATGTATAATGGTTAGTTATTTAAATATTCCTTTTGGTAAATGTTGGGTATATATTGATGTATAATGGTTAGTTATTGATACATACATTTTTGGTAAATGTTGGGTATGTATTGATGTATAATGGTTAGTTATTGATACATACCTTTTTGGTAAATGTTGGGTATGTATTGATGTAAATAGGTTAGTTATTGTTACATACCTTTTTGGTAAATGTTGGGTATGTACTGATGTATAATGGTTAGTTATTTATATATACCTTTTTGGTAAATGTTGGGTATGTATTGATGTATATAGGTTTGTTATTGGTACATACCTTTTTGGTAAATGTTGGGTATGTATTGATGTATAATGGTTAGTTATTTATATATACCTTTTTGGTAAATGTTGGGTATGTATTGATGTATATAGGTTAGTTATTGATACATACCGTTTTGGTAAATATTGGGTATGTAATGATGTATATAGGTTAGTTATTGGTACATACCTTTTTGGTAAATATTGGGTATGTAATGATGTATATAGGTTAGTTATTTACACATACCTTTTTGGTAAATGTTGGGTATGTATTGATGTATATAGGTTAGTTATTGGTACATACCTTTTTGGTAGATGTTGGGCATGTATTGATGTATAATGGTTAGTTATTGATATATAACTTTTTGGTAGATGTTGGGTATGTATTGATGTATAATGGTTAGTTATTGATACATACCTTTTTGGTAAATGTTGGGTATGTATTGATGTATAGTTATTGATATATACCTTTTTGGTAGATGTTGGGTATGTATTGATGTATATAGGTTAGTTATTGATGTATACCTTTTTGGTAAATGTTGGGTATGTATTGATGTATAATGGTTAATTATTGATATATACCTTTTTGGTAGATGTTGGGTATGTATTGATGTATAATGGTTAGTTATTGATACATACCTTTTTGGTAAATGTTGGGTATGTATTGATGTATAATGGTTAGTTATTGACACATACCTTTTTTGGTAAATGTTGGGAATGTATTGATGTATAATGGTTAGTTATTGACACATACCTTTTTGGTAAATGTTGGGTATGTATTGATGTATAATGGTTAGTTATTGATATATATACCTTTTTGGTAAATGTTGGGTATGTATTGATGTATAATGGTTAGTTATTGATACATACCTTTTTGGTAAATGTTGGATATGTATTGATGTATATAGGTTAGTTATTGGTACATACCTTTTTGGTAAATGTTGGGTATGTATTGATGTACATAGGTTAGTTATTGATATATACCTTTTTGGTAAATGTTGGGTATGTATTGATGTACATAGGTTAGTTATTGATACATACCTTTTTGGTAAATGTTGGGTATGTATTGATGTATAATGGTTAGTTATTGATATATACCTTTTTGGTAAATGTTGGGTATGTATTGATGTATATAGGTTAGTTATTGATACATACCTTTTTGGTAAATGTTGGGTATGTATTGATGTATAATGGTTAGTTATTGATATATACCTTTTTGGTAAATATTGGGTATGTATTGATGTATAATGGTTAGTTATTGATATATACCTTTTTGGTAAATGTTGGGTATGTATTGATGTATAATGGTTAGTTATTGATACATACCTTTTTGGTAAATGTTGGGTATGTACTGATGTATAATGGTTAGTTATTGATACATACCTTTTTAGTAAATGTTGGATATGTATTGATGTATATAGGTTAGTTATTGGTACATACCTTTTTGGTAAATGTTGGGTATGTATTGATGTACATAGGTTAGTTATTGATATATACCTTTTTGGTAAATGTTGGGTATGTATTGATGTACATAGGTTAGTTATTGATACATACCTTTTTGGTAAATGTTGGGTATGTATTGATGTATATAGGTTAGTTATTGATATATACATTTTTGGTAAATGTTGGGTATGTATTGATGTATATAGGTTAGTTATTTATACATACCTTTTTGGTAAATGTTGGGTATGTATTGATGTATATAGGTTAGTTATTGAAATATACCTTTTTGGCAAATGTTGGGTATGTATTGATGTATAATGGTTAGTTATTGATATATACCTTTTTGGTAAATGTTGGGTGTGTATTGATGTATAATGGTTAGTTATTGATATATACCTTTTGGGTAAATGTTGGGTATGTATTGATGTATAATGGTTAGTTATTGATATATACCTTTTGGGTAAATGTTGGGTATGTATTGATGTGTATAGGTTAGATATTGATATATACCTTTTTGGTAAATGTTAGGTATGTATTGATGTATAGTGGTTAGTTATTGATATATACCTTTTTGGTAAATGTTGGGTATGTATTGATGTATAGTTATTGATATATACCTTTTTGGTAAATGTTGGGTATGTATTGATGAATTTAGGTTAGTTATTGATACATACCTTTTTTGGTAAATGTTGGGTATGTACTGATGTATATAGGTTAGTTATTGATATATACCTTTTTGGTAAATGTTGGGTATGTATTGATGTACATAGGTTAGTTATTGATACATATCTTTTTGGTAAATGTTGGGTATGTATTGATGTATATAGGTTAGTTATTAATACATACCTTTATGGTAAATGTTGGGTATGTATTGATGTATAATGGTTAGTAATTGATACATACATTTTTGGTAAATGTTGGGTATGTATTAATGTATATAGGTTAGTTATTGATACATACCTTTTTGGTAAATGTTGGGTATGTATTGATGTATAATGGTTAGTTATTGATACATACGTTTTTGGTAAATGTTGGGTATGTATTGATGTATATAGGTTAGTTATTGATATATACCTTTTTGGTAAATGTTGGGTATGTATTGATGTATATAGGTTAGTTATTGATACATACCTTTTTGGTAAATGTTGGGTATGTATTGATGTATAATGGTTAGTTATTGATATATACCTTTTTGGTAAATATTGGGTATGTATTGATGTATAATGGTTAGTTATTGATATGTACCTTTTTGGTAAATGTTGGGTATGTATTGATGTATATAGGTTAGTTATTGATATATACCTTTTTGGTAAATGTTGGGTATGTATTGATGTATAATGGTTAGTTATTGATATATACCTTTTTGGTAAATGTTGGGTATGTATTGATGTATAATGGTTAGTTATTGATACATACCTTTTTGGTAAATGTTGGATATGTATTGATGTATAATGGTTAGTTATTGATATATACCTTTTTGGTAAATGTTGGGTATGTATTGATGTACATAGGTTAGTTATTGATACATACCTTTTTGGTAAATGTTGGGTATGTATTGATGTATAATGGTTAGTTATTGATACATACCTTTTTGGTAAATGTTGGGTATGTATTGATGTATAATGGTTAGTTATTGATATATACCTTTTTGTTAAATGTTGGGTATGTACTGATGTATAATGGTTAGTCATTGATACATACCTTTTTGGTAAATTTTGGTTATGTATTGATGTATAATGGTTAGTTATTGATACATACCTTTTTGGTAAATGTTGGGTATGTATTGATGTATAATGGTTAGTTATTGATATATACCTTTTTGGTAAATGTTGGGTATGTATTGATGTATAATGGTTAGTTATTGTTACATACCTTTTTGGTAAATGTTGGGTATGTACTGATGTATATAGGTTAGTTATTGATACATATCTTTTTGGTAAATGTTGGATATGTATTGATGTATATAGGTTAGTTATTGATACATACCTTTTTGATAAATGTTGGGTATGTATTGATGTATATAGGTTAGTTATTGATATATACCTTTTTGGTAAATATTGGGTATGTATTGATGTATAATGGTTAGTTATTGATATATACCTGTTTGGTAAATGTTGGGTATGTATTGATGTATATAGGTTAGTTATTGATATATACCGTTTTTGTAAATGTTGGGTATGTATTGATGTATAATGGTTAGTTATTGATACACACCTTTTTGGTAAATCTTGGGTATGTATTGATGTATAATGGTTAGTTATTGATACATACATTTTTGGTAAATGTTGGGTATGTATTGATGTATAATGGTTAGTTATTGATCCATACCTTTTTGGTAAATGTTGGGTATGTATTGATGTAAATAGGTTAGTTATTGTTACATATCTTTTTGGTAAATGTTGGGTATGTACTGATGTATAATGGTTAGTTATTTATATATACCTTTTTGGTAAATGTTGGGTATGTATTGATGTATATAGGTTTGTTATTGGTACATACCTTTTTGGTAAATGTTGGGTATGTATTGATGTATAATGGTTAGTTATTTAAATATACCTTTTTGGTAAATGTTGGGTATGTATTGATGTATAATGGTTAGTTATTGATACATACATTTTTGGTAAATGTTGGGTATGTATTGATGTATAATGGTTAGTTATTGATACATACCTTTTTGGTAAATGTTGGGTATGTATTGATGTAAATAGGTTAGTTATTGTTACATACCTTTTTGGTAAATGTTGGGTATGTACTGATGTATAATGGTTAGTTATTTATATATATCTTTTTGGTAAATGTTGGGTATGTATTGATGTATATAGGTTTGTTATTGGTACATACCTTTTTGGTAAATGTTGGGTATGTATTGATGTATAATGGTTAGTTATTTATATATACCTTTTTGGTAAATGTTGGGTATGTATTGATGTATATAGGTTAGTTATTGATACATACCTTTTTGGTAAATATTGGGTATGTAATGATGTATATAGGTTAGTTATTGGTACATACCTTTTTGGTAAATATTGGGTATGTAATGATGTATATAGGTTAGTTATTTACACATACCTTTTTGGTAAATGTTGGGTATGTATTGATGTATATAGGTTAGTTATTGATACATACCTTTTTGGTAAATGTTGGGTATGTATTGATGTATAATGGTTAGTTATTTACAAATACCTTTTTGGTAAATGTTGGGTATGTATTGATGTATAATGGTTAGTTATTGATATATACCTTTTTGGTAAATGTTGGGTATGTATTGATGTATAATGGTTAGTTATCGATATATACCTTTTTGGTAAATGTTGGGTATGTATTGATGTATAGCTATTGAAATATACCTTTTTGGTAAATGTTGGGTATGTATTGATGTATATAGCTTAGTTATTGGTACATACCTTTTTGGTAAATGTTGGGTATGTACTGATGTACATAGGTTAGTTATTTACACATACCTTTTTGGTAGATGTTGGGTATGTATTGATGTATAATGGTTAGTTATTGATACATACCTTTTTGGTAAATGTTGGGTATGTACTGATGTATAATGGTTAGTTATTGATACATACCTTTTTGGTAAATGTTGGGTATGTCTTGATGTATATAGGTTAGTTATTGGTACATACCTTTTTGGTAGATGTTGGGTATGTATTGATGTATAATGGTTAGTTATTGATATATAACTTTTTGGTAGATGTTGGTTATGTATTGATGTATAATGGTTAGTTATTGATACATACCTTTTTGGTAAATGTTGGGTATGTATTGATGTATAGTTATTGATATATACCTTTTTGGTAGATGTTGGGTATGTATTGATGTATATAGGTTAGTTATTGATGTATACCTTTTTGGTAAATGTTGGGTATGTATTGATGTATAATGGTTAGTTATTGATATATACCTCTTTGGTAGATGTTGGGTATGTATTGATGTATAATGGTTAGTTATTGATACATACCTTTTTGGTAAATGTTGGGTATGTATTGATGTATAATGGTTAGTTATTGACACATACCTTTTTTGGTAAATGTTGGGAATGTATTGATGTATAATGGTTAGTTATTGACACATACCTTTTTGGTAAATGTTGGGTATGTATTGATGTATAATGGTTAGTTATTGATATATACCTTTTTGGTAAATGTTGGGTATGTATTGATGTATAATGGTTAGTTATTGATACATACCTTTTTGGTAAATGTTGGGTATGTACTGATGTATAATGGTTAGTTATTGATACATACCTTTTTGGTAAATGTTGGATATGTATTGATGTATATAGGTTAGTTATTGGTACATACCTTTTTGGTAAATGTTGGGTATGTATTGATGTACATAGGTTAGTTATTGATATATACCTTTTTGGTAAATGTTGGGTATGTATTGATGTACATAGGTTAGTTATTGATACATACCTTTTTGGTAAATGTTGGGTATGTATTGATGTATATAGGTTAGTTATTGATATATACATTTTTGGTAAATGTTGGGTATGTATTGATGTATATAGGTTAGTTATTTATACATACCTTTTTCTAAATGTTGGGTATGTATTGATGTATATAGGTTAGTTATTGAAATATACCTTTTTGGTAAATGTTGGGTATGTATTGATGTATAATGGTTAGTTATTGATATATACCTTTTTGGTAAATATTGGGTATGTATTGATGTATAATGGTTAGTTATTGATATATACCTTTTTGGTAAATGTTGGGTATGTATTGATGTATAATGGTTAGTTATTGATACATACCTTTTTGGTAAATGTTGGGTATGTACTGATGTATAATGGTTAGTTATTGATACATACCTTTTTAGTAAATGTTGGATATGTATTGATGTATATAGGTTAGTTATTGGTAGATACCTTTTTGGTAAATGTTGGGTATGTATTGATGTACATAGGTTAGTTATTGATATATACCTTTTTGGTGAATGTTGGGTATGTATTGATGTACATAGGTTAGTTATTGATACATACCTTTTTGGTAAATGTTGGGTATGTATTGATGTATATAGGTTAGCTATTGATATATACATTTTTGGTAAATGTTGGGTATGTATTGATGTATATAGGTTAGTTATTTATACATACCTTTTTGGTAAATGTTGGGTATGTATTGATGTATATAGGTTAGTTATTGAAATATACCTTTTTGGCAAATGTTGGGTATGTATTGATGTATAATGGTTAGTTATTGATATATACCTTTTTGGTAAATGTTGGGTGTGTATTGATGTATAATGGTTAGTTATTGATATATACCTTTTGGGTAAATGTTGGGTATGTATTGATGTATAATGGTTAGTTATTGATATATACCTTTTGGGTAAATGTTGGGTATGTATTGATGTGTATAGGTTAGATATTGATATATACCTTTTTGGTAAATGTTAGGTATGTATTGATGTATAGTGGTTAGTTATTGATATATACCTTTTTGGTAAATGTTGGGTATGTATTGATGTATAGTTATTGATATATACCTTTTTGGTAAATGTTGGGTATGTATTGATGAATTTAGGTTAGTTATTGATACATACCTTTTTTGGTAAATGTTGGGTATGTACTGATGTATATAGGTTAGTTATTGATATATACCTTTTTGGTAAATGTTGGGTATGTATTGATGTACATAGGTTAGTTATTGATACATATCTTTTTGGTAAATGTTGGGTATGTATTGATGTATATAGGTTAGTTATTAATACATACCTTTATGGTAAATGTTGGGTATGTATTGATGTATAATGGTTAGTAATTGATACATACATTTTTGGTAAATGTTGGGTATGTATTAATGTATATAGGTTAGTTATTGATACATACCTTTTTGGTAAATGTTGGGTATGTATTGATGTATAATGGTTAGTTATTGATACATACGTTTTTGGTAAATGTTGGGTATGTATTGATGTATATAGGTTAGTTATTGATATATACCTTTTTGGTAAATGTTGGGTATGTATTGATGTATATAGGTTAGTTATTGATACATACCTTTTTGGTAAATGTTGGGTATGTATTGATGTATAATGGTTAGTTATTGATATATACCTTTTTGGTAAATATTGGGTATGTATTGATGTATAATGGTTAGTTATTGATATGTACCTTTTTGGTAAATGTTGGGTATGTATTGATGTATATAGGTTAGTTATTGATATATACCTTTTTGGTAAATGTTGGGTATGTATTGATGTATAATGGTTAGTTATTGATATATACCTTTTTGGTAAATGTTGGGTATGTATTGATGTATAATGGTTAGTTATTGGTATATACCTTTTTGGTAAATGTTGGGTATGTATTGATGTATAGTTATTGACACATACCTTTTTGTTAAATGTTGGGTATGTACTGATGTATAATGGTTAGTCATTGATACATACCTTTTTGGTAAATTTTGGGTATGTATTGATGTATAATGGTTAGTTATTGATACATACCTTTTTGGTAAATGTTGGGTATGTATTGATGTATAATGGTTAGTTATTGATATATACCTTTTTGGTAAATGTTGGGTATGTATTGATGTATAATGGTTAGTTATTGTTACATACCTTTTTGGTAAATGTTGGGTATGTACTGATGTATATAGGTTAGTTATTGATACATATCTTTTTGGTAAATGTTGGATATGTATTGATGTATATAGGTTAGTTATTGATACATACCTTTTTGATAAATGTTGGGTATGTATTGATGTATAATGGTTAGTTATTGATACATACCTTTTTGGTAAATGTTGGGTATGTATTGATGTATATAGGTTAGTTATTGATATATATCTTTTTGGTAAATATTGGGTATGTATTGATGTATAATGGTTAGTTATTGATATATACCTGTTTGGTAAATGTTGGGTATGTATTGATGTATATAGGTTAGTTATTGATATATACCGTTTTGGTAAATGTTGGGTATGTATTGATGTATAATGGTTAGTTATTGATACATACCTTTTTGGTAAATCTTGGGTATGTATTGATGTATAATGGTTAGTTATTGACACATACTTTTTTGGTAAATGTTGGGTATGTATTGATGTATATAGGTTAGTTATTGATATATACCTTTTTGGTAAATGTTGGGTATGTATTGATGTATAATGGTTAGTTATTGATATATACCTTTTTGATAAATGTTGGGTATGTATTGATGTATAGTTATTGATATATACCTTTTTGGTAAATGTTGGGTATGTATTGATGTATAATGGATAGTTATTGGTATATACCTTTTTGGTAAATGTTGGGTATGTATTGATGTATAGTTATTGATATATACCTTTTTGTTAAATGTTGGGTATGTATTGATGTATAATGGTTAGTCATTGATACATACCTTTTTGGTAAATTTTGGGTATGTATTGATGTATAATGGTTAGTTATTGATATATACCTTTTTGGTAAATGTTGGGTATGTATTGGTGTATAATGGTTAGTTATTGATACATACCTTTTTGGTAAATGTTGGGTATGTATTGATGTATATAGGTTTGTTATTGATATATACCTTTTTGGTAAATGTTGGGTATGAATTGATGTATAATGGTTAGTTATTGATATATACCTTTTTGGTAAATGTTGGGTATGTATTGATGTATAATGGTTAGTTATTGACACATACCTTTTTAGTAAATGTTGGTTATGTATTGATGTATAGTTATTGATATATATCTTTTTGGTAAATGTTGGGTATGCATTGATGTATACAGGTTAGTTATTGATACATACCTTTTTGGTAAATGTTGGGTATGTACCAATGTATATAGGTTAGTTATTGATATATACCTTTTTGGTAAATGTTGGGTATGTATTGATGTATAATGTTAGTTATTGGTATATACCTTTTTGGTAAATGTTGGGTAGGTATTGATGTATAGTTATTGATATATACCTTTTTGGTAAATGTTGGGAATGTATTGATGTATAATGGTTAGTTATTGATACATACCTTTTTGGTAAATTGTGGTATGTATTGATGTATAATGGTTATTTATTGATATATACCTTTTTTGTAAATGTTGGGTATGTATTGATGTATAATGGTTAGTTATTGATACATACCTTTTTGGTAAATGTTGGGTATGTATTGATGTATATAGGTTAGTTATTGATATATACCTTTTTGGTAAATGTTGGGTATGTATTGTTGTATAATGGTGAGTTATTGACACATACCTTTTTGGTAAATGTTGGGTATGTATTGATGTATATAGGTTAGTTATTGATACACACCTTTTGGGTAGATGTTGGGTATGTATTGATGTATATAGGTTAGTTATTGATACATACCTTTTTGGTAAATGTTGGGTATGTATTGTTGTATAATGGTGAGTTATTGACACATACCTTTTTGGTAAATGTTGGGTATGTATTGATGTATATAGGTTAGTTATTGATACACACCTTTTGGGTAGATGTTGGGTATGTATTGATGTATATAGGTTAGTTATTGATACACACCTTTTGGGTAAATGTTGGGTATGTATTGATGTATATAGGTTAGTTATTGACACATACCTTTTTGGTAAATGTTAGGTATGTATTGATGTATAATGGTTAG
The DNA here is from genome assembly GCA_037306005.1 of Rhinophrynus dorsalis. Lineage (NCBI taxonomy): Eukaryota > Metazoa > Chordata > Amphibia > Anura > Rhinophrynidae > Rhinophrynus > Rhinophrynus dorsalis. Next base: position 29,796 of record JBBDGT010000169.1, on the reverse strand, counting down.
TTATTGACACATACTTTTTTGGTAAATGTTGGGTATGTATTGATGTATATAGGTTAGTTATTGATATATACCTTTTTGGTAAATGTTGGGTATGTATTGATGTATATAGGTTAGTTATTGATATATACCGTTTTGGTAAATGTTGGGTATGTATTGATGTATAATGGTTAGTTATTGATACATACCTTTTTGGTAAATCTTGGGTATGTATTGATGTATAATGGTTAGTTATTGACACATACTTTTTTGGTAAATGTTGGGTATGTATTGATGTATATAGGTTAGTTATTGATATATACCTTTTTGGTAAATGTTGGGTATGTATTGATGTATAATGGTTAGTTATTGATATATACCTTTTTGATAAATGTTGGGTATGTATTGATGTATAGTTATTGATATATACCTTTTTGGTAAATGTTGGGTATGTATTAATGTATAATGGTTAGTTATTGGTATATACCTTTTTGGTAAATGTTGGGTATGTATTGATGTATAGTTATTGATATATACCTTTTTGTTAAATGTTGGGTATGTATTGATGTATAATGGTTAGTCATTGATACATACCTTTTTGGTAAATTTTGGGTATGTATTGATGTATAATGGTTAGTTATTGATATATACCTTTTTGGTAAATGTTGGGTATGCATTGATGTATAATGGTTAGTTATTGATACATACCTTTTTGGTAAACTTGGGTATGTATTGATGTATATAGATTTGTTATTGATATATACCTTTTTGGTAAATGTTGGGTATGAATTGATGTATAATGGTTAGTTATTGATATATACCTTTTTGGTAAATGTTGGGTATGTATTGATGTATAATGGTTAGTTATTGACACATACCTTTTTAGTAAATGTTGGTTATGTATTGATGTATAGTTATTGATATATATCTTTTTGGTAAATGTTGGGTATGCATTGATGTATACAGGTTAGTTATTGATACATACCTTTTTGGTAAATGTTGGGTATGTACCAATGTATATAGGTTAGTTATTGATATATACCTTTTTGGTAAATGTTGGGTATGTATTGATGTATAATGTTAGTTATTGGTATATACCTTTTTGGTAAATGTTGGGTAAGTATTGATGTATAGTTATTGATATATACCTTTTTGGTAAATGTTGGGTATGTATTGATGTATAATGATTAGTTATTGATACATACCTTTTTGGTAAATTGTGGTATGTATTGATGTATAATGGTTATTTATTGATATATACCTTTTTTGTAAATGTTGGGTATGTATTGATGTATAATGGTTAGTTATTGATACATACCTTTTTGGTAAATGTTGGGTATGTATTGATGTATATAGGTTAGTTATTGATATATACCTTTTTGGTAAATGTTGGGTATGTATTGTTGTATAATGGTGAGTTATTGACACATACCTTTTTGGTAAATGTTGGGTATGTATTGATGTATATAGGTTAGTTATTGATACACACCTTTTGGGTAGATGTTGGGTATGTATTGATGTATATAGGTTAGTTATTGATACACACCTTTTGGGTAAATGTTGGGTATGTATTGATGTATATAGGTTAGTTATTGACACATACCTTTTTGGTAAGTGTTAGGTATGTATTGATGTATAATGGTTAGTTATTGATACATACCTTTTTGGTAAATGTTGGGTATGTATTGATGTATAATGGTTAGTTATTGATATATACCTTTTGGGTAAATGTTGGGTATGTATTGATGTATATAGGTTAGTTATTGATACACACCTTCTGAGTAGATGTTGGGTATGTATTGATGTATAATGGTTAGTTACTGACACATACCTTTTTGGTAAATGTTGGGTATGTATTGATGTATAATGGTTAGTTATTGATATATACCTTTTGGGTAAATGTTGGGTATGTATTGATGTATATAGGTTAGTTATTGATACACACCTTCTGAGTAGATGTTGGGTATGTATTGATGTATATAGGTTAGTTACTGACACATACCTTTTCGGTAGATGTTGGGTAGATATTGACATGTATTGATTGGATGTACAGTGATGAAGTATAATTGGGGTGGGGGTGTCTGCACATTTTTGCTCTTATATTATTAATAGCCCCACGGGTGGTCAATCAGGAGAGATTTTATTTTTCCCGTTGGATACAACTGGGTCAAGGTCATCTCACAAGTTGTAGGAAAATGAAGTTATGTCAGTTGGAAGTGATATGGTAATGATACAGTAAGGACTGTGAAGGTGTGAATCTGTGGGCGATAATCTAGGATATGTGGACACGTTCTCGGTATGTCACTAACACAGGAACCCATACCCAGGATTTAAACAATTCATTCATACCCAGAATGAGAGGAGGATATCTTTCTGGCATCTAGAGGGCGGTGTGGACTTTCTGCAGCTGTGACCATCACCCTAACTCCAGCCTGGATTTACTGTCCTTCCAAAGGTCCAACAGGGGTCTGGGTAAAGGTGACAATCTGGACCTTAACTCACAAATTATCCAACAAATTAACATTTAGATGCTTAGAACCAGCTAGAAATTAACCTATTCTCTTCCTGAATGTCAGAGGATCTAAACCCTTAGTCCCTTTCACTCACCTGGTCATTTCCATACTGTCCATCCTGGGGCCAGCGTCCAGCTCAGTCCACTTTACTGTTCTGAACTCTGCTGTCTGGTGCTGTGTGTGTGTCTCCCTGTCTCTAATTCTTTGTCTGTCTCTGTAACACTCCTTGTGTCTCTCTCTCTGTCTAACTCTTCCTCTGTCTCGTTTGTGCTCTCTCCCTCTCTTTCGCTCTCTTTTCCTATCTCTCTCTGTCTGTCTTTGTCTCTCAGTCTGTCACTGTCTATCTCTCTCTGTCTCTGTGTGTCTCTCTGTCTATATCACTGTCTCTGTGTGTGTCTCTGTGTCTCTCACTCTGTCTCTGTGTGTCTCTCTGTCTCTCACTCTGTCTCTGTGTGTCTCTCTGTCTCTCACTCTGTCTCTGTGTGTCTCTCTGTCTATATCACTGTGTCTGTGTGTGTGTGTTTTCCTCTGTCTAGCTGTATCTATCTCACATTCTCTGTCACTCTCTTTCTATGTGTCTATCTCTTTATGTCTCAGTGTCTCTCTCGCTCAGTCTGTATCTGTCGGTAACCTGTCCCATTTATACAAACACCGCTCTGTTACTAGGGGAAAACCAGCTTTACCTCATTCCTCTCACACCCACTCTGAGTGGTGAAGGGTTAATGAATCCTATTCACAGAATTGTATAAAGGACCCGGCCTGACATTCCAGAGTAAGAGACATACAGCAGCACAGCCAAAGTGGGGATAGACAGACATTACATACAGACAGACAGACATTACAGACAGACAGGGTACAGACATGGTACAGACACATGGTACAAGCACAGAGACGGTACAGACTGACTTTCGGACTTACTGACTGACTAGGGTTGCCACCTTTTCTTCAAAAAGATACCGGCCATCACATTCCCTCCACAGACTTAACATTGGAGAGAAGCTAATTTTTTACCGGTCTGCAGATGAAATACCAGCTGGGTGGCAACGCTATGACTGACGGACGTTACAGACTTACAGACTGACTGACTGACACATGATACAGACTGATGTACAGCATAGATTGACTGACTGACAGATGGTACAGACTGACTGACTAGCGGGACTGACTGACTGACAGATGGTACAGAATGAGTGAGTGAAGCATGATACAGACAGACTGACAGACGGTACAGACTGAGTGACGCATGATACAGACAGACTGACAGACGGTACAGACTGAGTGACGCACGATACAGACCAGTCCATGGAGACTGAAGGACCCTTCCGATTCTATTCCCAAAACAAAGGCAAGGGGAAGTGTACAGACCACATGGTAGAATTCAGGTGACTGAGGCCACATGTAACTACGAACCACACGTAACACAAGCTTTGTGTGACCAATTTGTTTGTGGCCTAATGAACAAAGTTATTCAAAAGAGATTGCCATCTGAAAAACACACACAGATCTGCCCTGGAGATAACTGTGCGCCCAGCATAGCCCAAATGATCAGAACACGGAGGAGACCACGCCATCTTTCAGTTCACACATAACAGACAACTGAAGTCAGGAGACCACACAACTGCATACACATGTGATCGCTGCAGAGCAAACACACCAGTCCATCTAAATGTTCCACTTCACGTTTATAGATTTACACACCCAACAACACTCCACGTTTATAGATTTACACACCCAACACCATTCCACGTTTATAGATTTACACACCCAACAACACTCCATGTTTATAGATTTACACACTGAACACCACTCCACGTTTATAGATTTACACACCCAACACCATTCCATGTGTATAGATTTACACACCCAACACCACTCCATGTTTATAGATTTACACACCCAACAACACTCCATGTGTATAGATTTACACACCCAACACCACTCCATGTTTATAGATTTACACACCCAACAACACTCCATGTGTATAGATTTACACACCCAACACCACTCCATGTTTATAGATTTACACACCCAACACCACTCCACGTTTATAGATTTACACACCCAACAACACTCCATGTTTATAGATTTACACACTGAACACCACTCCACGTTTATAGATTTACACACCCAACAACACTCCACGTTCATAGATTTACACACCCAACACCACTCCATGTTTATAGATTTACACACCCAACAACATTCCATGTTTATAGATTTACACACCCAACACCACTCCACGTTTATAGATTTACACACCCAACAACACTCCATGTTTATAGATTTACACACCCAACAACACTCCATGTTTATAGATTTACACACCCAACACCATTCCACATTTATAGATTTACACACCCAACACCATTCCATGTTTATAGATTTACACACTCAGCACCACTCCATGTGTATAGATTTACATACCCAACACCACTCCACGTTTATAGATTTACAAACCCAACACCATTCCAGGTTTATAGATTTACAAACCCAACACCATTCCAGGTTTATAGATTTACACACCCGACACCATTCCACGTTTATAGATGTACACACTGAACAACACTCCACGTTTATAGATTACACACTCAACACCATTCCAGGTTTATAGATTTACACACCCAACAACACTCCATGTTTATAGATTTACACACTCAACAACACTCCACGTTTATAGATTACACACTCAACACCACTCCACGTTTATAGATTTACACATTGAACAACACTCCACATTTATAGATTTACACACCAACTCCACTCCATGTTTATAGATTTACACACTCAACACCATTCCAGGTTTATAGATTTACACACCCAACAACACTCCATGTTTATAGATTTACACACCCAACACCACTCCATGTTTATAGATTTACACACCCAACACCATTCCACGTTTATAGATTTACACACTCAACACCACTCCATGTTTATAGATTTACACACTAAACACTATTCCAGGTTTATATATTTACACACTCAACAACACTCCATGTTTATAGATTTACACACCCAACACCATTCCAGGTTTATAGATTTACCCACTCAACACCACTCCACGTTTATAGATTTACACACTCAACAACACTCCACGTTTATAGATTTACACACCCAACAACACTCCACATTTATAGATTTACACACCCAACACCATTTCAGGTTTATAGATTTACACACTGAACAACATTCCATGTTTATAGATTTACACACTGAACACCACTCCATGTTTATAGATTTACACACCCAACAACACTCCAGGTTTATAGATTTACACACCCAACACCATTTCAGGTTTATAGATTTACACACTGAACAGCATTCCATGTTTATAGATTTACACACTGAACAACACTCCATGTTTTTAGATTTACACACCCAACAACACTCCAGGTTAATATATAGATTTGCACACCCAACACCACTCCACGTTTATAGATTTACACACCCAACACCACTCCAGGTTAATATATAGATTTACACACCCAACACCAGTCCACGTTTATAGATTTACACACTCAACAACACTCCACGTTTATAGACTTATACACCCAACACCATCCCAGGTTTATAGATTTACACACTCTTTATAGATTTACACACCCAACACCATTCCAGGTTTATAGATTTACACACCCAACACCACTCCACATTTATAGATTTACACACCCAACACCACTCCATGTGTATAGATTTACACACCCAACACCATTCCAGGTTTATAGATTTACACACCCAACACCACTCCATGTGTATAGATTTACACACCCAACACCATTCCAGGTTTATAGATTTACACACCCAACACCACTCCATGTGTATAGATTTACACACCCAACACCACTCCACGTTTATAGATTTACACACCTAACACCATTTCAGGTTTAAATAAGCACACAGTGATCTGTTCTTATTACTGATGTAGACACGTTTGTACAGAAGTATTTCCATGGATATAATTAGTTATTTGTGGGTGTGCATTTATGTACTAAAAAAAAACGTTGAGTGTTTAGTACATGAAGTAATCCATTTAAAGGTCCGTCTTATAACCAGTTAACTAACTAGGGATAGAATTATTGTGAGTGATGTATTATAGTGTATATGTATTGTAGAGAGTGATTTAATGTATTGTATATGTATTGTAGCGAGTGATATATTGTATATGTATTGTAGTGAGTGATCTGATGAAATTTATTTTATATGTGTTGTAGTGAGTGACGTATTGTATATGTATTCTAGTGTGTGACGTAGTGCATTGTATATGTATTGTAGTGAGTGATGTAATATATTGTATATGTATTCTATATGTATTGTAGTGAGTGATGTAGTGTATTGTATATGTATTGTAGTGAGTGATGTAGTGCATTGTATATGTATTGTAGTGAGTGATGTAATATATTGTATATGTATTGTAGTGAGTGATGTAGTGTATTGTATATGAATTGCAGTGAGTGATGTATTGTACTGTATATGTATTGTACTGAGTGATGTAGTGCATTGTATATGTATTGTAGTGAGTGGTGTATCGTAGTGCATATGTATTGTAGTGAGTGATGTAGTGCATTGTATATGTATTGCAGTGAGTGGTGTATCGTAGTGCATATGTATTGTAGTGAGTGATGTAGTGCATTGTATATGTATTGCAGTGAGTGGTGTATCGTAGTGCATATGTATTGTAGTGAGTGATGTAGTGCAGTGTATATGTATTGTACTGAGTGATGTATTGTACTGTATATGTATTGTAGTGAGTGATGTATTGTAGTGTATATGTATTGTAGTGAGTGATGTAGTGCATTGTATATGTATTGTAGTGAGTGATGTATTGTAGTGTATATGCATGGTAGTGAGTGATGTATTGTAGTGAATATGTATTGTAGTGAGTGATGTATTGTACTGTATATGTATTGTAGTGAGTGATGTAGTGCATTGTATATGTATTGTAGTGAGTGATGTACTGTAGTGTATATGTATTGTAGTGAGTGATGTAGTTTATTGTATATGTATTGTAGTGAGTGATGTATTGTATATGTATTGCAGCGAGTGATGTATTGTATATGTATTGTAGTGAGTGATGTAGTGTATTGTATATGTATTGCAGCAAGTGATGAATTGTAGTGTATATGTATTGTAGTGAATGATGTATTGTATATGTATTGTAGTGAGTGATGTATTGTAATGTATATGTATTGTAGTGAGTGATGTAGTGAGTGATATATTGTATATGTATTGTAGTGAGTGACGCAGTGTATTGTATATGTATTGTAGTGAGTGACATATTGTATATGTATTGTAGTGAGTGACGTATTGTATATGTATTGTAGTGAGTGATTATTGTAAATGTGTTGTAGTGAGTGATGTATTCTATATGTATTGTAGTGAGTGATATATTGTATATGTATTGTAGTGAGTGATGTATTGTAGTGTATATGTATTGTAGTGAGTGACGCAGTGTATTGTATATGTATTGTAGTGAGTGATGTATTGTAGTGTATATGTATTGTATATGTATTGTAGTGAGTGACGCAGTGTATTGTATATGTATTGTAGTGAGTGATGTAGTGTATATGTATTGTAGTGAGTGATGCAGTGTATTGTATATGTATTGTAGCGAGTGATGTAGTGTATTATATATGTATTGTAGTGAGTGATGTAGTGTATATGTATTGTAGTGAGTGATCCAGTGTATTGTATATGTATTGTAGTGAGTGATGTAGTGTATATGTATTGTAGTGTATGAGTGAGTGATGTAGTGCATATGTATTGTAGTGAGTGATGTATTGTAGTGTATATGTATTGTAGTGAGTGATGCAGCGTATTGTATATGTATTGTAGTGAGTGATGTATTGTAGTGTATATGTATTGTAGTGAGTGATGCAGTGTATTGTATATGCATTGTAGTGAGTGATGTAGTGTATTATATATGTATTGTAGTGAGTGATGTATTGTAGTGTATATGTATTGTAGTGAGTGATGTAGTGCATTATATATGCATTGTAGTGAGTGATGTACTGTAGTGTATATGTTTTGTAGTGAGTGATGTAGTGCATTGTATATGCATTGTAGTGAGTGATGTATTGTAGTGTATATGTTTTGTAGTGAGTGATGTAGTGCATTGTATATGCATTGTAGTGAGTGATGTATTGTAGTGTATATGCATGGTAGTGAATGATGTATTGTAGTGAATATGTATTGTAGTGAGTGATGTATTGTAGTGTATATGTATTGTAGTGAGTGATGTAGTGCATTATATATGCATTGTAGTGAGTGATGTACTGTAGTGTATATGTTTTGTAGTGAGTGATGTAGTGCATTGTATATGCATTGTAGTGAGTGATGTATTGTAGTGTATATGTATTGTAGTGAGTGATGCAGTGTATTGTATATATATTGTAGTGAGTGACGTATTGTATATGTATTGTAGTGTGTGACGCAGTGTATTGTATATGTACTGTAGTGAGTGACATATTGTATATGTATTGTAGTGAGTGATATATAGTATATGTATTGTAGTGAGTGATGCAGTGTATTGTATATGTATTGTAGTGAGTGATGCAGTGTATATGTATTGTAGTGAGTGATATATAGTATATGTATTGTAGTGAGTGATGCAGTGTATTGTATATGTATTGTAGTGAGTGATGCAGTGTATATGTATTGTAGTGAGTGATATATAGTATATGTATTGTAGTGAGTGATGCAGTGTATTGTATATGTATTGTAGTGAGTGATTAGTGTAAATGTGTTGCAGTGAGTGATGTATTGTATATGTATTGTAGTGAGTGATATATTGTATATGTATTGTAGTGAGTGATGTATTTAAGTGTATATGTATTGTATATGTATTGTAGTGAGTGACGCAGTGTATTGTATATGTACTGTAGTGAGTGATATATTGTATATGTATTGTAGTGAGTGATATATTGTATATGTATTGTAGTGACTGACTGAGTGATGTATTGTATATGTATTGTAGAGAGTGATGCAGTGTATTGTATATGTATTGTAGTGAGTGATGCAGTGTATATGTACTGTAGTGAATGATATATTGTATATGTATTGTAGTGAGTGATGCAGTGTATATGTATTGTAGTGAGTGAGTGATGTATTGTATATGTATTGTAGTGAGTGATGCAGTGTATTGTATATGTATTGTAGTGAGTGATGTATTGTATATGTATTGTAGTGAGTGATGCAGTGTATATGTACTGTAGTGAGTGATATATTGTATATGTATTGTAGTGAGTGACGCAGTGTATTGTATATGTATTGTAGTGAGTGATGTATTGTATATGTATTGTAATGAGTGACGCAGTGAGTAATGTAGTGAGTGATGTAGTGAGTGAGTGAGTGGGGTACCATACGGTATGCTCTTTGTCTGAGGGTGGATCTACACTTTGGATTATGTCAGCACTGGGCGACATGTACGGGGCATTCTGGTTACCACAATGTGATTATAAACGGGGGCCTGATGGGATGTTTCTTTCGTTACCGGGATGAAGTAATGCTGCGGTTATGAAACATGTTGGATATTAGTATTTCCCTATATTTTTGTTATGGTGCATGTATACATGTATATTTTATTATGTTCTTTTTTTGCTTAATTTTATTTATTTTTTTAATACATTTCTATTATTTTGTACTGAGAGTCTTTATTTTATGATATTGCTGTGATCCTATACTAAACATCCATTTATCTGATGATACAGCCACCGGAGGTCCTGTCCCGTGCATTGTGCCTGACCTGGAGGTTTAATCCAGGACACACAGGTTATCACTTGAGGCAGTGTTTTGGCTCGGAACCACGTGAGTACCCCTCTTTTACTTGAGGTGACTCCTGGGGGTGGTCTTGTACATCAATATACTGCACTTAGAGATAGTTGTCTCTATATATGTATGAGATACTGGGAACTGTTCCTCATCTTTCCTGACCATGCTAGTATCTATACCAGAGCAGCGTTTAACACAGGAGGCCATTACAGCCTCGGTGAAGTGACTACCCACCTATGTTGTGCTTGGTAAAGGTATCATTATATTTCTTCTTGTACTTTTCCATATAGAGTGTGTACATTCACCATATCACCTATTCTCAAGGCAGTGATTATGCTGGAGCCATTATCAGCAGACACAAATCCAGCTTTCAAGTAGCCATCCCTCCATCACCTGTTCTAGTATACATAATACATCAGTGGCTTTGAAGGAATGTCTCTCAAAACACAAGGTGGAGTGCCGATGGCATGGGCTACCCTGCTGCTGTCTTTTAATCATATTGTCAGAACCAGAGCCAAGATTACTGTCACTGCCTATCACCTGATGCTGCAAGCTAGCGTTGCCCACTGGTGCTGGGAGGGAAACCAGTGAGTCATATTGTCTGTACTCTGCCCAGTTGTCCCCATATCTGTTGTCAGGTGGAGTTTCTTGCTGTATGAGCTTTGCCCACTACACTAACTTGATTGCTTTTTTAACATGACTATAGGAGGTGGAGGCAGCATGTATGAGCAGTCTATGACCCCTGCAATCGCCTACAGCAAACTTGGTCATACTCCTCTGTATGGAGCCATAGTTGATATATCAAATGAACAAAGTCTTGGCACACTCTCTGATGGATCAACGTAACTGCTTCTATTATGTGTCCCAGGAACTGTTAGGCGTGCTTCGGTTGCTGCTAGTTGTGGCACCGCTGACTAGTTGATGGTGCGTCTCCCAGTCAGACCTGTGGTTGTACTTCAGTTGGGATCTCACTGAGGAGGTGCCTAGGTGTGAGCCTGCTTTTCCCCTGCTGACATGCTTCTAACAAACCCCACAGCTTCTGCACCGTGAGTGTAGTATCTCCATACTGTGGACGTCATAGACTGTGGAGTCCCTGAGGGGCTGCTACTACAATTGGGGCTAGATATTGTTGCAATTCTACTATTACTACTACTACTGGGGTTAGATATTGTTGCAATTCTACTATTACTACTACTACTGGGGTTAGATATTGTTGCAATTCTACTATTACTACTACTACTGGGGTTAGATATTGTTGCAATTCTACTATTACTACTACTGTTGGGGTTAGATATTGTTGCAATTCTACTATTACTATTACTATTGGGGTTAGATATTGTTGCAATTCTACTATTACTACTACAATTGGGGTTAGATATTGTTGCAATTCTACTATTACTACTACAATTGGGTTTAGATATTGTTGCAATTCTACTATTACTATTACTATTGGGGTTAGATATTGTTGCAATTCTACTATTACTACTACAATTGGGGCTAGATATTGTTGCAATTCTACTATTACTACTACTATTGGGGTTAGATATTGTTGCAATTCTACTATTACTACTACTATTGGGGTTAGATATTGTTGCAATTCTACTATTACTACTACTATTGGGGTTAGATATTGTTGCAATTCTACTATTACTACTACTATTGGGGTTAGATATTGTTGCAATTCTACTATTACTACTACTATTGGGGTTAGATATTGTTGCAATTCTACTATTACTACTACTATTGGGGTTAGATATTGTTGCAATTCTACTATTACTACTACTGGGTGTGCATGTCTATCAGCACGAGAGGAACTTATCATAGGTACTGCTGTTGGTGCTGATTACCTGTGTTGTTACACAGCACCAGTGTACATGGCCGAGTGGGACTTGGACGGGGTTTATGATGACTGACAGGATAATTGTTGTATTTTTGTGCATCTGGCTTGTCCAGGATCAGACTTTCCAATGGTTTTCTCAAACAATTTATACACAGGCACCTTTTCAGTGACAGAAGATTGGGCCTTTGCCTTTCATTAGATATACAAGTAACAGACACACACAAACAGTCACAGACACGCACAGACGCAGACACAAATAAACACCAGCCACACAAAGACAACACCATTGATCCAGACACATTGACAAATGTGATTTTATTCCATGTTGAATTCATATAAATAAGTAAGAACTGGAAATCCCTGAGAACTGGTCACTAATAAGTGCACGCCTCACCCTAGAAGCAGTAAAGGGCTCATCTCTGTGACACGTGTGTGTGTGTAATCCCACAGAGTGACAACACATGTACATAAACGTGTGCAAACACAGTAACATGTATGTATAGACACAGTAGTGTACACATGAATATACTTACACACTCAGATTCACATGTATGTACAGACACTCCGGCACACACACACACGTGCACACAGACACACTTTCATACAATCATGTGCGCACACACACACGCACACACACACAATCATGTGCGCACACACACACACAATCATGTGCGCACACACACACGCACACACACACAATCATGTGCGCACACACACACGCACACACACACAATCATGTGCGCACACACACACACACACAATCATGTGCACACACACACACACACACACAATCATGTGCACACACACACACACACACAATCATGTGCGCACACGCACACACACACAATCATGTGCACACACATTCACTTCATGTTTTGCAGCAAAGAACATATAATCATTATACAAAAGCCCTGAGACCTCATATAAATACTAATATAAATAAAAATGACCCTTTACATAGGTTTATCTGCATAGATCTTTCACATAGCAGGAGGAGTAATAGCAGCCTTGCATTTTTTGGCAGCTACTACTCTAAACATCTGTATCCATGACTACACACCTTGAGCTGTATATAGGGACAGTGATGTATTCATCAATACAGCCTGAATGTGTCTAATCATCTAACTGTGTACAATGTGCTTTGCTTTTTGATTGGTAGGTTGGCTGGGTTGTTGGCTGGTTGATTGGTTAGTCAGTTGGCTAGCTAGTCGGTCAGTTGGTTGGCTGGTTGGTCGGTGGATGCTGTGTTGGTTGGCTGGATTGTTAGCTGGTTGGTCTGTGGATGCTGTGTTAGTTGGCTGGTTGGTCGGATGCTGTGTTGGTTGACTGGTTGGTCTGTGGATGTTGTGTTGTGTTGGCTGGATTGTTGGCTGGTTGGTCGGTGGATGCTGTGTTGGTTGGCTGGATTGTTGGCTGGTTGGTAGGTGGATGATGTGTTGGTTGGCTGGATTGTTGGCTGGTTGGTCGGTGGATGCTGTGTTGGTTAGCTGGATTGTTGGCTGGTTGGTCTGTGGATGCTGTGTTGGTTGGCTGGTTGGTCAGTGGATGCTGTGTTGGTTGGCTGGTTGATCGGTGGATGATGTGTTGGTTGGCTGGTTGGTAGGTGGATTATGTGTTGGTTGGCTGGATTGTTGGCTGGTTGGTCGGTGGATGCTGTGATGGTTGGCTGGTTGGTCGGTGGATGCTGTGTTGGTTGGCTGGTTGGTCGGTGGATGCTGTGTTGGTTGGCTGGTTGGTAGGAGGATTATGTGTTGGTTGGCTGGATTGTTGGCTGGTTGGTCGGTGGATGCTGTGATGGTTGGCTGGTTGGTCGGTGGATGCTGTGTTGGTTGGCTGGTTGGTCGGTGGATGCTGTGTTGGTTGGCTGGTTGATCGGTGGATGATGTGTTGGTTGGCTGGTTGGTAGGTGGATTATGTGTTGGTTGGCTGGATTGTTGGCTGGTTGGTTGGTGGATGCTGTGTTGGTTGGGTGGTTGGTCGGTGGATGCAGTGTTGGTTGGCTGGTTGGTCGGTGGATGCAGTGTTGGTTGGCTGGTTGGTCAGTGGATGCTGTGTTGGTTGGCTGGTTGGTCGGTGGATGCTGTGTTGGTTGGCTGGTTGGTCGGTGGATGCAGTGTTGGTTGGCTGGTTGGTCGGTGGATGCTGTGTTGGTTGGCTGGTTGGTCGGTGGATGCTGTGTTGGTTACCATCGAGTGAGAATGGAATTCAATGCTCCTTCCACCTAGAGAGGGAAGAGACGAACAGCTGAGACACAGGGCATGATACAGAGTTTGTCCACATGTTCATGCAGTTTTAGTAAAAGATCCATAAATTAATAAACTTTTATCTCAGGATAAAAGAAATTCCCTATATGTGTAGTGTTTACATTAATTTTTGGCAGTTGTGGGGATCTAATTAAAAGTTGTGCATCACATTATCTTACATGGCCAATAATGTTAATTGTATTATTTTCTTAACAGTTTTTGTTTGTTTATTGTATCTTTTATTCATTTTACTTTCTGGGGTACTGGCTGTAAGATACAGCCTTCTCCCTCACTCTGGGCCCCTCCAGGTCTTTTCTGTGTGACCAGATCACAGACCATTTTTGTCTGTTACTGACGGATGACTGAATGGTGCCCAGTGTTCTTTCCACTGCAACTTCCTGGAACTCAAAGGGTTAAATAATTTTTAAGATACTGCAGTTAGTCAGTTGTATTTGCTGCCTGGATTAACAGGAGAATCCGTATTAAACTGAACATCCTACTCCTATCCCCTATCCTACTCCATACCTCCTATCCCTTATCCTACTCCCCATGTCCTATCCTACTCCTGTCCTACTATTATCCTAATCCCCATCTCCTATCCTACTCCTGTTCTACTCTTACCCTACTCCCCATCTCCTGTCCTACTCCTGTCCTACTCTTATCCTACTCCCCATCTCCTATCCTACTCCTGTCCTACTCCTATCCCCTATCCTACTACATACCTCCTATCCCCTATCCTACTCCCCATCTCCTATCCTACTCCTGTCCTACTCCTATCCCCTATCCTACTCCATACCTCCTATTCCCTATCCTACTCCCCATCTCCTATCCTACTCCTGTCCTACTCTTATCCTACTCCTGTTCTACTCTTATCCTACTCCCCATCTCCTGTCCTACTCCTGTCCTACTCTTATCCTACTCCCCATCTCCTATCCTACTCCTGTCCTACTATTATCCTAATCCCCATCTCCTGTCCTACTCCTGTCCTACTCTTATCCTACTCCCCATCTCCTGTCCTACTCCTGTCCTACTCTTATCCTACTCCCCATCTCCTATCCTACTCCTGTCCTACTCCTGTCCTACTCCCCATCTCCTGTCCTACTCCTGTCCTACTCTTATCCTACTCCCCATCTCCTATCCTACTCCTGTCCTACTCTTATCCTACTCCCCATCTCCTGTCCTACTCCTGTCCTACTCTTATCCTACTCCCCATCTCCTATCCTACTCCTGTCCTACTCTTATCCTACTCCCCATCTCCTATCCTACTCCTGTCCTACTATTATCCTAATCCCCATCTCCTATCCTACTCCTGTCCTACTCTTTTCCTACCCCCCATCTCCTGTCCTACTCTTATCCTACTCCCCATCTCCTATCCTACTCCTGTCCTACTGTTATCCTACTCCCCATCTCCTGTCCTACTCCTGTCCTACCCCCCATCTCCTATCCTACTCTTATCCTACCCCCCATCTCCTATCCTACTCTTATCCTACTCCCCATCTCTTGTCCTACTCCTGTCCTACACTTATCCTACTCACCATCTCCTGTCCTACTCTTATCCTATCCCCCATCTCCTATCCTACTCTTATCCTACTCACCATCTCCTATCCTACTCCTGTCCTACTCTTATCCTACTCCCCATCTCCTATCCTGCTCTTATCCTACTCACCATCTCCTATCCTACTCCTGTCCTACTCTTATCCTACTCCCCATCTCCTATCCTACTCCTGTCCTACTCTTATCCTACTCCCCATCTCCTATCCTACTCCTGTCCTACTCTTATCCTGCTCCCCATCTCCTATCCTACTCCTGTCCTACTATTATCCTAATCCCCATCTCCTATCCTACTCCTGTCCTACTCTTTTCCTACCCCCCATCTCCTGTCCTACTCTTATCCTACTCCCCATCTCCTATCCTACTCCTGTCCTACTGTTATCCTACTCCCCATCTCCTGTCCTACTCCTGTCCTACCCCCCATCTCCTATCCTACTCTTATCCTACCCCCCATCTCCTATCCTACTCTTATCCTACTCCCCATCACTTGTCCTACTCCTGTCCTACACTTATCCTACTCACCATCTCCTGTCCTACTCTTATCCTACCCCCCATCTCCTATCCTACTCTTATCCTACTCACCATCTCCTATCCTACTCCTGTCCTACTCTTATCCTACTCCCCATCTCCTATCCTGCTCTTATCCTACTCACCATCTCCTATCCTACTCCTGTCCTACTCTTATCCTACTCCCCATCTCCTATCCTACTCCTGTCCTACTCCCCATCTCCTGTCCTACTCCTGTCCTACTCTTATCCTACTCCCCATCTCCTATCCTACTCCTGTCCTACTCTTATCCTACTCCCCATCTCCTGTCCTACTCCTGTCCTACTCTTATCCTACTCCCCATCTCCTATCCTACTCCTGTCCTACTCTTATCCTACTCCCCATCTCCTATCCTACTCCTGTCCTACTATTATCCTACTCCCCATCTCCTATCCTACTCCTGTCCTACTCTTATCCTACTCCCCATCTCCTATCCTACTCCTGTCCTACTTTTATCCTACTCCCCATCTCCTGTCCTACTCCTGTCCTACTCTTATCCTACTCCCCATCTCCTATCCTACTCCTGTCCTACTCTTATCCTACTCCCCATCTCCTATCCTACTCCTGTTCTACTCTTATCCTACTCCCCATCTCCTATCCTACTCCTGTCCTACTCTTATCCTACTCCCCATCTCCTATCCTACTCCTGTCCTACTCTTATCCTACTCCCCATCTTCTGTCCTACTCCTGTCCTACTCTTATCCTACTCCCAATCTCCTGTCCTACTCCTGTCCTACTCTTATCCTACTTCCCATCTCCTATCCCACTCCTGTCCTACTCTTATCCTAATTCCCATCTCCTGTCCTACTCCTGTCCTACTCTTATTCTACTTCCCATCTCCTATCCCACTCTTATCCTACTCCCCATCTCCTATCCTACTCTTATCCTACTCCCCATCTCCTATCCTACTCCTGTCCTACTCTTATCCTACTCACCATCTCCTATCCTACTCCTATCCGACTCTTATCCTACTCCCCATCTCCTGTCCTACTCCTGTCCTACTCTTATCCTACTCCCCATCTCCTATCCTACTCCTGTCCTACTCTTATCCTACTCTCCATCTCCTGTCCTACTCCTGTCCTACTCTTATCCTACTCCCCATCTCCTGTCCTACTCCTGTCCTACTCTTATCCTACTCCCCATCTCCTATCCTACTCCTGTCCTACTCTTATCCTACTCCCCATCTCCTGTCCTACTCCTGTCCTACTCTTATCCTACTCCCCATCTCCTATCCTACTCCTGTCCTACTTTTATCCTACTCCCCATCTCCTGTCCTACTCCTGTCCTACTCTTATCCTACTCCCCATCTCCTGTCCTACTCCTGTCCTACTATTATCCTAATCCCCATCTCCTATCCTACTCCTGTCCTACTCTTATCCTGCTCCCCATCTCCTATCCTACTCCTGTCCTACTCTTATCCTACTCCCCATCTCCTATCCTACTCCTGTCCTACTATTATCCTAATCCCCATCTCCTATCCTACTCCTGTCCTACTCTTTTCCTACCCCCCATCTCCTGTCCTACTCTTATCCTACTCCCCATCTCCTATCCTACTCCTGTCCTACTGTTATCCTACTCCCCATCTCCTGTCCTACTCCTGTCCTACTCTTATCCTACCCCCCATCTCCTATCCTACTCTTATCCTACCCCCCATCTCCTATCCTACTCTTATCCTACTCCCCATCTCTTGTCCTACTCCTGTCCTACTCTTATCCTACTCACCATCTCCTGTCCTACTCTTATCCTACCCCCCATCTCCTATCCTACTCTTATCCTACTCACCATCTCCTATCCTACTCCTGTCCTACTCTTATCCTACTCCCCATCTCCTATCCTGCTCTTATCCTACTCACCATCTCCTATCCTACTCCTGTCCTACTCTTATCCTACTCCCCATCTCCTATCCTACTCCTGTCCTACTCTTATCCTACTCACCATCTCCTATCCTACTCCTGTCCTACTCTTATCCTACTTCCCATCTCCTATCCCACTCTTATCCTACTCCCCATCTCCTATCCTACTCTTATCCTACTCCCCATCTCCTATCCTACTCCTGTCCTACTCTTATACTACTCCCCATCTCCTATCCTGCTCTTATCCTACTCACCATCTCCTATCCTTCTCCTGTCCTACTCTTATCCTACTCCCCATCTCCTATCCTACTCCTGTCCTACTCTTATCCTACTCCCCATCTCCTATCCTACTCCTGTTCTACTCTTATCCTACTCCCCATCTCCTGTCCTACTCCTGTCCTACTCTTATCCTACTCCCAATCTCCTGTCCTACTCCTGTCCTACTCTTATCCTACTTCCCATCTCCTATCCCACTCCTGTCCTACTCTTATCCTAATTCCCATCTCCTGTCCTACTCCTGTCCTACTCTTATTCTACTTCCCATCTCCTATCCCACTCTTATCCTACTCCCCATCTCCTATCCTACTCTTATCCTACTCCCCATCTCCTATCCTACTCCTGTCCTACTCTTATCCTACTCACCATCTCCTATCCTACTCCTATCCTACTCTTATCCTACTCCCCATCTCCTGTCCTACTCCTGTCCTACTCTTATCCTACTCCCCATCTCCTATCCTACTCCTGTCCTACTCTTATCCTACTCCCCATCTCCTATCCTACTCCTGTCCTACTCCCCATCTCCTGTCCTACTCCTGTCCTACTCTTATCCTACTCCCCATCTCCTATCCTACTCCTGTCCTACTCTTATCCTACTCCCCATCTCCTGTCCTACTCCTGTCCTACTCTTATCCTACTCCCCATCTCCTATCCTACTCCTGTCCTACTTTTATCCTACTCCCCATCTCCTATCCTACTCCTGTCCTACTCTTATCCTACTCACCATCTCCTATCCTACTCCTGTCCTACTCTTATCCTACTTCCCATCTCCTATCCCACTCTTATCCTATTCCCCATCTCCTATCCTACTCCTGTCCTACTCTTATCCTACTCCCCATCTCCTATCCTACTCCTGTCCTACTCTTATCCTACTTCCCATCTCCTATCCCACTCTTATCCTACTCCCCATCTCCTATCCTACTCCTATCCTACTCTTATCCTACTCTTATCCTACTCCCCATCTCCTATCCTACTCCTGTCCTACTCTTATCCTACTCCCCATCTCCTATCCTACTCCTGTCCTACTCACCATCTCCTATCCTGCTCCTATCCTACTCTTATCCTACTCCCCTACTCCTGTCCTACTCCTGTCCTACTCTTACCCTACTCCCCATCTCCTATCCTACTCCTGTCCTACTCCCCATCTCCTATCCTACTCTTATCCTACTCCCCATCTCCTATCCTACTCCTGTCCTACTCTTATCCTACTCCCCATCGCCTGTCCTACTCCTGTCCTACTCTTATCCTACTCCCCATCTCCTATCCTACTCCTGTCCTACTATTATCCTAATCCCCATCTCCTATCCTACTCCTGTCCTACTCTTTTCCTACCCCCCATCTCCTGTCCTACTTTTATCATACTCCCCATCTCCTATCCTACTCCTTTCCTACTCTTATCATACTCCCCATTCCCCATCTCCTGTCCTACTCTTATCCTACTCCCAATCTCCTATCCTATTCCTATCCTACTCCCCCATGGGGGTGGAAGGATCAGGGTGAAAGGAGACATGGGGTGGAGGGATCAGGGTGAAAGGAGACATGGGGTGGAGGGATCAGGGTGAAAGGAGACATGGGGTGGAGGGATCAGGGTGAGAGGAGACATGGGGAGGAGGGATCAGGGTGAAAGGAGACATGGGGAGGAGGGATCAGGGTGAAAGGAGACATGGAGGTGGAGGGATCAGGGTGAAAGGAGACATGGCGGTGGAGGGATCAGGGTGAGAGGAGACATGAGGTGGAGGGATCAGGGTGAAAGGAGACATGGGGTGGAGGGATCAGGGTGAGAGGAGACATGGGGAGGAGGGATCAGGGTGAAAGGAGACATGGCGGTGGAGGGATCAGGGTGAAAGGAGACATGGGGAGGAGGGGTCAGGGTGAGAGGAGACATGAGGGGGAGGGATCAGGGTGAAAGGATACATGGGGAGGAGGGATCAGGGTGAAAGGAGACATGGCGGTGGAGGGATCAGGGTGAAAGGAGACATGGGGAGGAGGGGTCAGGGTGAAAGGAGACATGAGGGGGAGGGATCAGGGTGAAAGGATACATGGGGTGGAGGGATCAGGGTGAAAGGATACATGGGGTGGAGGGATCAGGGTGAGAGGAGACATGGGGAGGAGGGATCAGGGTGAAAGGAGACATGGCGGTGGAGGGATCAGGGTGAAAGGAGACATGGGGAGGAGGGATCAGGGTGAAAGGAGACATGGGGTGGAGGGATCAGGGTGAAAGGAGACATGGGGAGGAGGGGTCAGGGTGAGAGGAGACATGAGGTGGAGGGATCAGGGTGAAAGGAGACATGGGGAGGAGGGATCAGGGTGAAAGGAGACATGGCGGTGGAGGGATCAGGGTGAAAGGAGACATGGGGAGGAGGGATCAGGGTGAAAGGAGACATGGCGGTGGAGGGATCAGGGTGAAAGGAGACATGGGGAGGAGGGGTCAGGGTGAAAGGAGACATGAGGGGGAGGGATCAGGGTGAAAGGAGACATGGGGAGGAGGGGTCAGGGTGAAAGGAGACATGGCGGTGGAGGGATCAGGGTGAAAGGATACATGGGGTGGAGGGATCAGGGTGAAAGGATACATGGGGTGGAGGGATCAGGGTGAAAGGATACATGAGGGTGGATGGATCAGGGTGAAAGGAGACATGGGGAGGAGGGGTCAGGGTGAAAGGAGACATGGGGAGGAGGGATCATGGCGAGAGAAGACATGGGGAGGAGGGATCATGGAGAGAGAAGACATGGGGAGGAGGGATCATGGTGAGAGGAGACATGGGGAGGAGGGATCAGGGTGAAAGGAGACATGGCGGTGGAGGGATCAGGGTGAGAGGAAACATGGGGAGGAGGGATCATGGCGAGAGAAGACATGGGGAGGAGGGATCATGGCGAGAGGAGACATGGGGAGGAGGGATCAGGGTGAAAGGAGACATGGGGAGGAGGGGTCAGGGTGGGAGGAAACATGGGGAGGAGGAGTCAGGGTGAGAGGAAACATGGGGGGAAGGGATCAGGGTGGGAGGAAACATGGGGGGAAGGGATCAGGGTGGGAGGAAACATGGGGGGAAGGGATCAGGGTGGGAGGAAACATGGGGGGAAGGGATCAGGGTGGGAGGAAACACAGGGGGGAATCAGGGTGAGGGGAGACATAGGGGGGAATCAGGGTGAGGGGAGACATGGGGGGGAATCAGGGTGAGGAAGATACCCCCCCCTTTGGTACGTACTCTGTTTGTTCCTGTCCGTTGGTCCGGGGGCAGCTCAGTTCCTTCTTTATCAGACGCAGCAAAAACTGAGTGAAAGAAAGTGACACAATTATATCCCGTGTCACACAGACACAATTATACCCCGTGTCACACAGACACAATTATACCTCATGTCACACAGACACAATTATACCTCATGTCACACAGACACAATTATACCTCATGTCACACAGACACAATTATACCTCATGTCACACAGACACAATTATACCCCGTGTCACACAGACACAATTATACCCCGTGTCACACAGACACAATTATACCTCATGTCACACAGACACAGTTATACCTCATGTCACACAGACACAATTATACCTCATGTCACACAGACACAATTATACCTCATGTCACACAGACACAATTATACCTCATGTCACACAGACACAATTATACCTCATGTCACACAGACACAATTATACCTCATGTCACACAGACACAATTATACCCCATGTCACACAGACACAATTATACCTCATGTCACACAGACACAATTATACCCCATGTCACACAGACACAATTATACCTCATGTCACACAGACACAATTATACCTCATGTCACACAGACACAATTATACCTCATGTCACACAGACACAATTATACCTCATGTCACACAGACACAATTATACCTCATGTCACACAGACACAATTATACCTCATGTCACACAGACACAATTATACCTCATGTCACACAGACACAATTATACCTCATGTCACACAGACACAATTATACCCCGTGTCAAACAGACACAGTTATACCTCATGTCACACAGACACAATTATACCCCGTGTCACACAGACACAATTATACCCCGTGTCACACAGACACAATTATACCCCGTGTCACATAAACACAATTATACCCCATGTCACACAGACACAATTATACCCCGTCACACAGACACAATTATACCCCATGTCACACAGACACAATTATACCCCATGTCACACAGACACAATTATACCTCATGTCACACAGACACAGTTATACCCCATGTCACACAGACACAATTATACCCCATGTCACACAGACACAATTATACCTCATGTCACACAGACACAGTTATACCCCGTGTCACACAGACACAATTATACCCCGTGTCACACAGACACAATTATACCCCATGTCACACAGACACAATTATACCCCCTGTCACACAGACACAATTATACCCCATGTCACACAGACACAATTATACCCCATGTCACACAGACACAGTTATACCCCGTGTCACACAGACACAATTATACCCTGTGTCACACAGACACAATTATACCCCGTGTCACACATACACAATTATACCCCGTGTCACACAGACACAATTATACCCCGTGTCACACAGACACAATTATACCTCATGTCACACAGACACAATTATACCTCATGTCACACAGACACAATTATACCCCATGTCACACATACACAATTATACCCCGTGTCACACAGACACAATTATACCCCATGTCACACAGACACAATTATACCCCGTGTCACACACACACAATTATACCCCGTGTCACACAGACACAATTATACCCCGTGTCACACAGACACAATTATACCTCATGTCACACAGACACAGTTATACCCCATGTCACACAGACACAATTATACCCCATGTCACACAGACACAATTATACCTCATGTCACACAGACACAATTATACCTCATGTCACACAGACACAATTATACCTCATGTCACACAGACACAATTATACCTCATGTCACACAGACACAATTATACCCCATGTCACAGAGACACAATTATACCCCATGTCACACAGACACAATTATACCCCATGTCACAGAGACACAATTATACCCCATGTCACACAGACACAATTATACCTCATGTCACACATACACAATTATACCCCGTGTCACACAGACACAATTATACCCCGTGTCACACAGACACAATTATACCCCATGTCACACAGACACAATTATACCCCGTGTCACACAGACACAATTATACCTCATGTCACACAGACACAATTATACCCCGTGTCACACAGACACAATTATACCTCATGTCACACAGACACAATTATACCCCGTGTCACACAGACACAATTATACCCCATGTCACACAGACACAATTATACCCCGTGTCACACTGACACAATTATACCTCATGTCACACAGACACAATTATACCTCATGTCACACAGACACAATTATACCCCGTGTCACACTGACACAATTATACCTCATGTCACACAGACACAATTATACCCCATGTCACACAGACACAGTTATACCCCATGTCACACAGACACAGTTATACCTCATGTCACACAGACACAGTTATACCCCATGTCACACAGACACAGTTATACCCCGTGTCACACAGACACAATTATACCCCGTGTCACACAGACACAATTATACCCCGTGTCACACAGACACAGTTATACCCCGTGTCACACAGACACAATTATACCTCATGTCACACAGACACAATTATACCCCATGTCACACAGACACAATTATACCTCATGTCACACAGACACAATTATACCTCATGTCACACAGACACAATTATACCCCGTGTCACACAGACACAATTATACCCCGTGTCACACAGACACAATTATACCTCATGTCACACAGACACAATTATACCCCATGTCACACAGACACAATTATACCCCGTGTCACACAGACACAATTATACCTCATGTCACACAGACACAATTATACCCCATGTCACACAGACACAATTATACCCCATGTCACACAGACACAATTATACCCCGTGTCACACAGACACAATTATACCTCATGTCACACAGACACAATTATACCTCATGTCACACAGACACAATTATACCCCGTGTCACACAGACACAATTATACCTCATGTCACACAGACACAATTATACCTCATGTCACACAGACACAATTATACCTCATGTCACACAGACACAATTATACCCCGTGTCACACAGACACAATTATACCTCATGTCACACAGACACAATTATACCTCATGTCACACAGACACAATTATACCTCATGTCACACAGACACAATTATACCCCGTGTCACACAGACACAATTATACCCCGTGTCACACAGACACAATTATACCTCATGTCACACAGACACAATTATACCTCATGTCACACAGACACAATTATACCCCGTGTCACACAGACACAATTATACCTCATGTCACACAGACACAGTTATACCTCATGTCACACAGACACAATTATACCTCATGTCACACAGACACAATTATACCCCATGTCACACAGACACAATTATACCCCGTGTCACACAGACACAATTATACCTCATGTCACACAGACACAATTATACCCCATGTCACACAGACACAATTATACCTCATGTCACACAGACACAATTATACCTCATGTCACACAGACACAATTATACCCCGTGTCACACAGACACAATTATACCTCATGTCACATAGACACAATTATACCCCGTGTCACACAGACACAATTATACCTCATGTCACACAGACACAATTATACCTCATGTCACACAGACACAATTATACCCCATGTCACACAGACACAATTATACCTCATGTCACACAGACACAATTATACCTCAGTCACACAGACACAATTATATCCCGTGTCACACAGACACAATTATACCTCATGTCACACAGACACAATTATATCCCGTGTCACACAGACACAATTATACCCTCGTGTCACACAGACACAATTATATCCCGTGTCACACAGACACAATTATACCCCGTGTCACACAGACACAATTATACCTCATGTCACACAGACACAATTATACCTCATGTCACACAGACACAATTATACCCCGTGTCACACAGACACAATTATACCTCATGTCACACAAACACAATTATACCCCGTGTCACACATACACAATTATACCCCATGTCACACAGACACAATTATACCCCGTGTCACACAGACACAATTATACCCCGTGTCACACAGACACAATTATACCCCGTGTCACACAGACACAATTATACCCCATGTCACACAGACACAATTATACCCCGTGTCACACAGACACAATTATACCCCATGTCACACAGACACAATTATACCCCGTGTCACACAGACACAATTATACCCCATGTCACACAGACACAATTATACCCCGTGTCACACAGACACAATTATACCCCATGTCACACAGACACAATTATACCCATGTCACACAGACACAATTATACCTCATGTCACACAGACACAATTATACCCCGTGTCACACAGACACAATTATACCCCGTGTCACACAGACACAATTATACCTCATGTCACACAGACACAATTATACCCCATGTCACACAGACACAATTATACCCCATGTCACACGGACACAATTATACCTCATGTCACACAGACACAATTATACCCCGTGTCACACAGACACAATTATACCTCATGTCACACAGACACAATTATACCTCATGTCACACAGACACAATTATACCCCATGTCACACAGACACAATTATACCCCGTGTCACACAGACACAATTATACCTCATGTCACACAGACACAATTATACCTCATGTCACACAGACACAATTATACCCCGTGTCACACAGACACAATTATACCCCGTGTCACACAGACACAATTATACCTCATGTCACACATACACAATTATACCCCATGTCACACAGACACAATTATACCCCGTGTCACACAGACACAATTATACCTCATGTCACACAGACACAATTATACCCCATGTCACACAGACACAATTATACCTCATGTCACACATACACAATTATACCCATGTCACACAGACACAATTATACCCCATGTCACACAGACACAATTATACCTCATGTCACACAGACACAATTATACCTCATGTCACACAGACACAATTATACCTCATGTCACACAGACACAATTATACCCCGTGTCACACAGACACAATTATACCTCATGTCACACAGACACAATTATACCCCATGTCACACAGACACAATTATACCTCATGTCACACAGACACAATTATACCCCGTGTCACACAGACACAATTATACCCCATGTCACACAGACACAATTATACCCCATGTCACACAGACACAATTATACCTCATGTCACACAGACACAATTATACCCCGTGTCACACAGACACAGTTATACCCCATGTCACACAGACACAGTTATACCTCATGTCACACAGACACAATTATACCTCATGTCACACAGACACAATTATACCCCGTGTCACACAGACACAGTTATACCCCATGTCACACAGACACAGTTATACCTCATGTCACACAGACACAATTATACCCCGTGTCACACAGACACAGTTATACCCCATGTCACACAGACACAGTTATACCTCATGTCACACAGACACAATTATACCTCATGTCACACAGACACAATTATACCTCATGTCACACAGACACAATTATACCCCGTGTCACACAGACACAATTATACCTCATGTCACACAGACACAATTATACCTCATGTCACACAGACACAATTATACCCCGTGTCACACAGACACAGTTATACCCCATGTCACACAGACACAGTTATACCTCATGTCACACAGACACAATTATACCTCATGTCACACAGACACAATTATACCCCGTGTCACACAGACACAGTTATACCCCATGTCACACAGACACAGTTATACCTCATGTCACACAGACACAATTATACCCCATGTCACACAGACACAATTATACCTCATGTCACACAGACACAATTATACCCCGTGTCACACAGACACAATTATACCTCATGTCACACAGACACAATTATACCCCGTGTCACACAGACACAATTATACCTCATGTCACACAGACACAATTATACCTCATGTCACACAGACACAATTATACCCCATGTCACACAGACACAATTATACCTCATGTCACACAGACACAATTATACCCCGTGTCACACAGACACAGTTATACCTCATGTCACACAGACACAATTATACCCCGTGTCACACAGACACAATTATACCTCATGTCACACAGACACAATTATACCTCATGTCACACAGACACAATTATACCCCATGTCACACAGACACAATTATACCTCATGTCACACAGACACAATTATACCCCGTGTCACACAGACACAGTTATACCTCATGTCACACAGACACAATTATACCTCATGTCACACAGACACAATTATACCCCATGTCACACAGACACAATTATACCTCATGTCACACAGACACAATTATACCCCGTGTCACACAGACACAATTATACCTCATGTCACACAGACACAATTATACCCCGTGTCACACAGACACAATTATACCCCGTGTCACACAGACACAATTATACCTCATGTCACACAGACACAATTATACCCCATGTCACACAGACACAATTATACCCCGTGTCACACAGACACAATTATACCTCATGTCACAAAGACACAATTATACCCCGTGTCACACAGACACAATTATACCTCATGTCACACAGACACAATTATACCCCGTGTCACACAGACACAGTTATACCTCATGTCACACAGACACAATTATACCCCATGTCACACAGACACAATTATACCCCGTGTCACACAGACACAATTATACCCCGTGTCACACAGACACAATTATACCCCATGTCACACATACACAATTATACCCCGTGTCACACAGACACAATTATATCCCGTGTCACACAGACACAATTATACCTCATGTCACACAGACACAATTATACCCCATGTCACACAGACACAATTATACCCCATGTCACACAGACACAATTATACCCCGTGTCACACAGACACAATTATACCCCATGTCACACAGACACAATTATACCCCGTGTCACACAGACACAATTATACCTCATGTCACACAGACACAATTATACCCCATGTCACACAGACACAATTATACCTCATGTCACACAGACACAATTATACCCCATGTCACACAGACACAATTATACCCCGTGTCACACAGACACAATTATACCCCGTGTCACACAGACACAATTATACCTCATGTCACACTGACACAATTATACCCCGTGTCACACAGACACAATTATACCCCGTGTCACACAGACACAATTATACCTCATGTCACACAGACACAATTATACCTCATGTCACACAGACACAATTATACCCCATGTCACACAGACACAGTTATACCTCATGTCACACAGACACAATTATACCCCGTGTCACACAGACACAATTATACCTCATGTCACACAGACACAATTATACCTCATGTCACACAGACACAATTATACCCCGTGTCACACAGACACAATTATACCCCGTGTCACACAGACACAATTATACCTCATGTCACACAGACACAATTATACCCAGTGTCACACAGACACAATTATACCCCGTGTCACACAGACACAATTATACCTCATGTCACACAGACACAATTATACCCCATGTCACACAGACACAATTATACCCCATGTCACACAGACACAGTTATACCTCATGTCACACAGACACAAT
Source organism: Rhinophrynus dorsalis (assembly GCA_037306005.1). Classification (NCBI taxonomy): domain Eukaryota; kingdom Metazoa; phylum Chordata; class Amphibia; order Anura; family Rhinophrynidae; genus Rhinophrynus; species Rhinophrynus dorsalis. Next base: position 481 of record JBBDGT010000169.1, on the reverse strand, counting down.
TATACCTCATGTCACACAGACACAATTATACCTCATGTCACACAGACACAATTATACCCCGTGTCACACAGACACAATTATACCTCATGTCACACAGACACAATTATACCTCATGTCACACAGACACAATTATACCCCGTGTCACACAGACACAATTATACCTCATGTCACACAGACACAATTATACCTCATGTCACACAGACACAATTATACCTCATGTCACACAGACACAAGTATACCCCATGTCACACAGACACAATTATACCTCATGTCACACAGACACAATTATACCCCGTGTCACACAGACACAATTATACCTCATGTCACACAGACACAATTATACCTCATGTCACACAGACACAATTATACCTCATGTCACACAGACACAGTTATACCTCATGTCACACAGACACAATTATACCTCATGTCACACATACACAATTATATCCCGTGTCACACAGACACAATTATACCCCGTGTA